>CAUYON010036958.1:0-54474 GCA_963573935.1 Arctocebus calabarensis
CCGAGTAGCTGGGACTACAGGCGCCCGCCACAGCGCCCGGCTATTTTTTTGTTTTGCAGTTCGGCCGAGGCCGGGCTTGAACCCGCCACCTTCGGTATATGGGGCCGGCGCCCTACTCGCTGAGCCACAGGAGCCGCCCTACTGTGTGCATTTTTATGCCGAGATTCACATTTTAAAAATATGTTGCTACCACTGTCACCTTTCCTAGAACTCACTGAGTAGATTTAAAATATTCTTTTCTCTAAGTTGAATCCCCATTTTCAAAAGAATTGGAAATGATAAATTGCTGTTATCTTCCTAAGCTTTAATAATTTTATTATAACTTTAGCAGAGTTTATAAAAACCCCTAAGACCTGTATAGCATTGTGGGGTTTTTGTTGTTGTTGCAGTTTAGCCGGGTCTGGGTTCCAACCCATCACCCTTGGTATTTGGGGTCAGCACCCTACTCATTGAGCCATCGGCACCACCCAGCATTGTGTTTTTTTCAGTCTGCTTCTGGTATAATTAAAGAGAAAAAATTTCTGTGTCCTAGCCCCAGTTAAAAAAATAAATAAGATATTACAGATATTAATGGAAACCAAGTTTACATCAAACTTTTTGTACAAAGCAGCTCATAATGTCTCGGCACCTGTAGCTCAAGTGGCTAGGACACCAGCCATATACATCGGAGCTGGAGGGTTTGAATCCAGCCCAGGCCTGCCAAACAACAATGACAACTTCAGCTGTGACGCTACAGCACTCTTCCAAGGGTGTGGGGTCACGCATAACAAGGGCGATAGAGTGAGACTCTCTCTCTACAAAAAAAAAAAGGCAGCTCATAAGCTGAATATTATTAACATAAAATAATGATCCTTATTGTTGTATAAGTGGAGTTTACACAGTGTTATTTACACAATGTTATATATTACTCATTTAATCTTCAAAATAACCCTCTCAAGGAGAAATTTTTATTATGAGTCCCTTCTTCAGAAGAAGAAATTGAGCTTCGAGGACTTGAAAGACATAAGATTGCAGTAGGTAGGACTCTTACTGCCTCTCTTTGTATCTTTGTTAAGTGCTTATTCTTGCACCAAGAGCTCAGCTTTGGTGAGACAGCACAAGGGAGGATGCGGAAACCTGCTCAGCCAGCTCCATCAGTCACAAATTCCCTCAGGGTCTGTAGGGTGATGGGTGGTGCAGGTGGATCACTCTCAGCCTTGTCCAGCACCTGAACACCTGTGACAGAAGTGGCATTTGAACTTGGGTTTTCTGACTCTAGATCTTATGGCTTGTTTTTTCTTGCTAGGTGAGGCCCCCTTCAGCAGTGAGTTTGTGTGACCTGTGGGCCTGAGTAGCTCCAGCTGGCATCACTATGCCTGTGTGTCAGTGGACTCGAGTAGCTTCTGTTCATGGTAGGTGGGAGAGGATGATGTCAGAGCATTTCTGGTGATGGTGGAGGTGTTTCTCAAATGCTTGTTGCTGAGTGCTCTGGGTAGCAGAGAGGAGGACCTTGTCCTGTTATCTCCAGGGACCCTCTTACTATATTGTAGTATTTCATCTTAAAATTTATGCAAATTTTGAAATCTATTTTGTAACATATCTGTACTATTTGAATACAAACGGAATATTTTACACTACTTGCCCGCAGGTAAAACTGTTCTTACAAGGGGAGGTAGAATGTTTATTTAGGGACTTTTGTACTTTCTGGCCTATGTGACCCAGCATGACAGGAAGTGCAGAGAAGGAGGCGGCAGCCCCATCACGGGTCTCACTTTATTCTGTAGAAACTGAGCAGTCAATAGAAAAGAAAGTAAACTGATCAGTTGTGTGTTTTAGATGAAGGACTTTTGAACTTCCTTGAACATCATCTATTATTAAGAGATACATTATAAAAGGCAATTTATACACACATTATATATGCATGTATATGAATGTATACATATATATAAAGTGAAAATATAATGAAACTTTATTTACCTTTATATTTTCCACTCTATTTCATCTAGAAAAGTTAATGCAATTCACTAAACTGTTTACGCCAACCCTAATAGGTTGCACCTCCCAATTTTTTTAGGACTTTGGTGGCAGTATGAACGAAGAATGGTTGAAGAGAGACTGTAAGATAATTCAAAGAGCACATGGGCCACAATAATTAGAATATAAAGCAAGGCAGTGGCAGTAGGATAGAGCTAAACTCCACAGAAACTGGTTACCAATTGCCCAAGAAGAGAATTTGGGGTTTCTGGAGTGAGTAGATGGCCATTCTATTCATCGAGGCTAGGAAAGTAGAAAATACAAGTTTAGAAAGAAAGGCAATTGAATTCGATTTGGAAGCGATTTTGCACTTGTATCTACAAGACACCTAACAGGTGTCTGGATAGGAGAGTTGGAGTCCACAAAGATGTGAACAGAAGAGAAAGATCTGGGATGCTTGAACACATGAGTCCAAGTTAAAGGCAAGGGGATGGGAGTGAGATTGCCAGGGTAGGTTTAGAGAGTCAAGGGCCAAGAAGGCCCAGGGGAGAACTGAAGAACATCTTCATTTAAGTAGAGGGAGAAAAGGAAACCTACAACAGAAACTGAAGAGCAAACAAGGAGAATAGTGTCATTTAAGTAAAAGGAAGAGGACTTTTCAAAGAGAGTAGTCAGCAGTGTCCCAGGCAGGAGGAAAGTCTAGAAAGATGAGATTTAGCAATATTATATTCCGAGAATTAGCAAGAAAATGAGGCGGCAATTTAGGCAAGCAGTTGTGAAAGGAAGGATTGTAAAAAGTAGCAGTTATGTCCTGGGATGTGGGTGGAGAGGAATACCCCTGGACAGAGTGATCAGAGGGAGGTGAGGTGTGGCTGCTCCGGGAAGGCAGCTGGCAGCCTGGAAATCAGTCCCTTATTGAAGAACTGCATCTTTGCTCTGGGAGTCAAAGGGGGGTTGGCAGTTTCTGAAAAGGAGGGTGGTGTGAGTGAAGCAGGACCTCAGTCCTAAGAAGACAGGTGTTAGAGGAAGGTCTCTGTCCAGGCCTGCGATTGAGGTACAAGGATTACGGGATTGAGGTACCAGCCCTAGTCACTATACAGCCCAGACTGACGACATAAGCCAAAGGGCCATTTGTAAGTACTGACAAGCAAGTTCAGGGAAAAATGAGAAGTCAAGTGACTTGATTGCCAAGTTTTAGAGTTTTCAAGTAAAAATGACTCCCATTTCCCCAGCCTGCAAAGGAGTATTGATTTAAGCTATAAGACTGCAGGTGGGAATCAAGCAGTCCCTGACACTGGACAGAAATGCCTCAGAGGATTGGAAGCAGTAGGCTCAGGCAAATAGTGAATGCCCCTGTCTGTGGGCTAGTGGCCACCACGGATCACACTTCTTTATTAAACTGCCTATATAACTAGCTTTGAAAATGCTCATTGAACTGGTTATAACATCTATTATTCTTGTATTTTCAATGTGTTGAAAAAAATTTATACATATTCATTTCTGTTCATCTATTAGTCATTTGTCTTTTCGAAAATTATACTCTAATAGTATACACAATCCAAAATGAAAGAAAATAGGACGTTTGCCCTGTCATTATGAATTGCCTTCTTTTCAAAACAAACTGAACATTTGGATTGAATCTTCGAACTCATAGACAAATGTGGCATTTGATTTTAGGTGAAATTTTCTCTTTTTATTTCAATAAAATATTAATTGAGATCCTACTCTGGGCAAGAAATTTGTATCTATTAATTTTCAACAAAAAAAGAATATTAAATTATCTGTAGTTTAATAGTACCATAGACTTATTGTGCATTTGGCTCATGCACATAATTGATCGCCACGGTATTTAGGAAGTTTAGCCAGTTTGACTTAATCCTGTAAACTGTAAGTTAAAAGGAAAAAAAAATTTTTAAGAGACAGGGTCTCAAAACTCCAGGCCTCAAGTGATCCTCCTGCCTCAGCTTCCCAAATCTCTGGGATTACAGATGTGACCATACTCAGCTGTGAACTTGGTTGGGTGCTGGGTGGAATTAGGAATGCAGGTATCAGCTTTTATATCCCAGGCTCTTTTTAAGTACTGAAAATACTGTATTTGTTGGTACAATATCGTCAATTCAGTATTTCTAAAAAATCAAAATTACTTATGTGTTGAGAGGCACCCAGATAATGTATGTACTGCATTAATATTTCAAATAGGGCAGAGGTATGGGAGAGATTGGGCAGCAAGGAGGAAGGAGGTTCTCAGGCCCCATCACCACCTTTCCACCCAAGAGCCTGCCCACTCCTTCTCCTGCTCCCCTCAGGCAGGACTACTCATTCTCTTGTGGCCTGCCCCATCCTCTTTTAGGACAAATTTATTTCAAACAAGACCTCCTTCTCTGATAATCCTACTTGAGAAGAGTCTAGAAGTGGAAGAGAGACACCTGTCTTGAACCTTAACTGCTCTCAGGTAGAGAACTCCTGAGGGCAAGGTGAGTAATTAATGAAGATGACGTGTATTAGTTTGCTGTGGCTGCCACAACAGAGGACCACAGCCTGGTGCTCTAAGAGCAGAAATTAATTTCCTCACAGTTCTAGAGGGTAGATGTCCAGGATAAGGTGTAAGCAGATTTGCTCTCTTCTCAGACCTCTCTTCTCGGTTTGTCTTTTTGCTCTGTCTTCTATGTGAGTCGGTGTCCTAAACTTCTCTTCTCATAAGGAGACCCATTTGGATTAGAGCCCACCCTAATGACCACATTTGCCTTAGTTACTTCTATAAAAGCCCTGTCTCCAAATATATTCCCCTTCAGAGGTAACATCAAGGGCAGAAAAATTTTTCTATTTTGGTGGCCCCTGGAAGAGTCTCAGAGGCTACCAACATTTTTTTCTTCTTTTACCTAAGAGATCTTAGTTTTTATTTATTTTATTGCATAGTTACTGTTGCCCACTTGCTTCATCTTGCCCTTGACTAAAATGTTCTCAATACATTGAAAACATTTGCATCAAAAGCTGGTTTTAAAAGGGCAATTAAAGTAAGACAAGGGAAGACAAATCTTTGATTTAGGATTACTTGGCTGACTGAAAAGAGGAAATCCAAACAGTCCTTTTTCTCTTTGAGTAGTTTGGCAAGAAGCAAGCTTAGCAGATCTGAATTAGCTTGAAGGGAAAGCGCAGACTGAGACCAGTGGAAATGGGATGTGAACTCCTTAGCTGAGGTGTGGTTCAATGAGGTCACTTCCTCGCCAGGAAGCTCACAGTGGGCTAGGTGCCCCCCTGTCCCACTGGCACCTGTCCACAGGTACCTGCAGGAGCAGCAGAGCGGGGCTCTTTCTCTTCTGCACACAGCTGTGCCCACCCGCAGGTATCTTCCCTCTCCACTGAGTTACGAATACGCCCAACTTCTGCCTCCAAGTTTCCCACCTCACGTTTATCCCAGGAAACTGCCATGGGTTGGGGCTAGTGCCCTTGCATCCCAGACACATTTATTTCTTGACTGATTGATTTTAGACTCCCCTTGTGCCCCTTGGCCAAATCCTTTCATCCCACAGAGTGAGGGAGTTGATCGAGATGAGCTCTCTGATTCCTTTTTGCTCTAATGTTGTATGAGTCTGTGCTACAAGTTTGGACTTCAATGCAGATTTTTTTTAAATCCCATTTATACTTATAGGACAAACATTATAAATACCTTTGGCAAAGAGATAAGTACCCCTTTCTTCCTAGATTTTTTTTTTTTTAAGAGACAGAGTCTCACTTTATTGCCCTCAGTAGAGTGCCTGGAGTCACAGCTCACAGCAACCTCCAACTCCTGGGCTTAGGCGATTCTCTTGCCTCAGCCTCCTGAGTAGCTGGGACTACAGGCACCCACCACCACACCTGGCTATTTTTTTTGTTGCAGTTTGGCTGGGGCCAAGTTTGAACCCACCACTCTCGGTATGTGGGGCCGGAACCCTACCCACTGAGCAACAGGTGCCACCCCCTAGTTTTTTGTTTTTGTTTTTGTTTTAAGATGGATTCTACTGTGCTGTTTAGGCTGCTTTTGAACTCCTATTGCCTCAGCTTCCAGAATACCTGGAATTATAGGCATACACCAGTTCTTTGTAGGGTTTTAAGGTTTATTTTTGATGGAACATTGTAGCTTCCCACATCCCTGTGTCTTCAAGCCATTCCCCAGCTCTGCCTTGGCCCACTCTTGTTTATAGAGGCAACTCTGAGATTGCTGTAAAACTCTGTTCAGCTGAAACATTCTTTGTCAATGACATTGTCAGGTTCATTTCCAATAATCTGGGTATAACACACACACACATAATTCTGAAAAGCATAATTTTACAAATTCAAAATGATTAGCTATAAGATGGCATTCACAGCAAAGCTTTGTTTTTTTTTCTTTTGACTAGAATTGCTAATTAATTGTTTTCTAATGCTGTTTTGTACAGCTTGTGGGATATTTCCTTGAGACATTCACATAGGGTGGCTTTATACTGTTTTCTTGTCCCACCCACTCACCCCCCACACACACCTGCCCTCCCGCTCCCCGCTGACTCAGTGGCCTGGTCCCCACCCACACAGGATGGGTGACCCAGCACCCACTTGGCCACCATCTCCTTTGTTCTCCCTTGGACAAACCCACTCACCAATCTCCTGCTTCACATAGGTAGACACGTTCACACTCCCACTGCTCATCAGACTACACACAAGAACTAATGAGGGGGGAGAATAATTTTTTTCTAATGACCATTTTGTTTTTCTCCTTAATTAACAAGCTTCATCCACAAATGAGTAGGTGATAAACAGTTGTTTTATTCTTAGTTTATTTTTTCAAAACTTCCTCATATACAAGAATTGGATTTTCTATTTTTGAAAACTCTACCAACATAGATATGTGTGTGTATATATCTATGTATATCTATGTATATATATATACACTTTGAGTGTTGGAAGTTTTTTCAGTGAAAACAGATACCCAATCTTTTGTCCAAATTGCAATATTTTACTTACATTTTGAACAAATGGATGCACCAATGAGATAATGCCTCACTGGGAGGGTTATCTGTAATGATAGTATCTGACCTATAGCTGGAGTCAGCAGGCTGCCTGAGCAGAATAATTGGCTACGTGCTATGCAGGAGCAATTCTGGACCCAATACCAGAAACATGGGTCAGCCCACTCATCACAGCATGGCAAGATCTGCCCACTCTGTGGGGCCCCCGGGGAGGCCAGCTATCATATTGTGTTTATTTTTAAGGCCACTTAGAAAGGCTTCCCCAAATCACCCTTCACCCTGATGTTGCTATGCCTAACATCGCACAATTAAAGTAGTTCCTGAACGCTCTCAGTATTTGAAGTATAGAGAATTAGAAAGATACTGCTGGATTTTCTATTCACGGTAACTATTTTTAGCCTTTCAAGAAACTCAGATCCTATGCCACATGATATGAACAGGATCGTATTCTGCAATATTAGGAATCAATCTCTAAGAAGAAATATGACCATGTTGGAGGGTTTTAAGAAGTATAAACATGATTTTGTATTCATGTGTATCATGGCCTTATTGTTTCGCTTTCTCAATATCATAATTGATGTGAACTCCTTGATGGAAGGTAGGGACCATTTCTCCTTCTTTTTTGTCTTTCCAAGGTATAGCACCTTGCCTGATGGGTAGTAGCACTCAACTATGACTGGAAAATTGCTTCTCGTCAGCAGTCATCTTTGGGGCCTATTTTATTTAATTTTATATGTACCAGCCTTTTGCTTTTTATTTTGAAGGTAAGTACTCTTTCCTTTAAATTCCCACAAAATTTCACCTGCTCTCTTAACATGTTTCATCACTTTCTCTCTTGTGTCATATTCAGTCTTAACACTCTTAAATGGCTCATAAGGACCTTTAGGGCAGATCTCTATAATTTTAATATTCTCACGTAAAACAAAGCTCCTCACATAAAGTCTCCTCATAAAACAGTGCAGGCTGTGTGCAAAAGCTAGAAACCAGGACCTCCTGGCCCACTCCATAGTCACAGTAGTGATATGACTGCCACCACATTTCTATTGGCTTCTCGCTAAAGGAGGCAGAATGAACACAGGTGTATCTTTCTTCTCAGTCCAGAACAGGAGGGGTTGATGAGTAGATGGGCATTTCACAAGTATTTCTTGGGGAGAGAATGAAGGTTAATGCCCTAATGGGAGAGGATGACATGGTGTAAAGAGTGTGCAGTGGGGTGGACTGAAGATAAATAAGTTATTTCACCTGGAGGAACCGGAAGGAAGCTCAAGACTTGGAGTCACCACTTTTGGCAGAGAGCAAGAGTGGGGTACAGGGTGCAGGTTTGAGATAAACTGAAAGCTTGTACTAGGAATCGTAAACCACTCTTACGCCCAGGCACAGAAAAGCAGCAGCAAGGCTGCCCTCCTCAGCCCCAGGAGGAGAGGAGAGGCTGATTATCAGGAGACACCCAGCAGGAAAGGCCTGGGCATCAGAGAAACCAAGACTCGTAGAAGAAGACATGGAGGCAGAAAGAGTGAATGAATTAGAAGTCTGCACTAGGAACGGTTAGTCTGTAAGTACTGTTAATCAGGCATCGGTCCCCTAGGCCAGGGTGTTCCAAACTGTGGGTCATGACCTCAGTTGTGATCAGTGGGTTATAAAATCAGTTTAATAGGTCATAACCAACATCTTCTTAAGTTAGGTTCCCTCAGAAGCAGACTTTGAGATGGAGTCGAGAGTTCAAAATGTTTATTAGAGTATGTCTCTGGGATCAACCTCTGTGGAAGGGCACAGAATTGGACAAAAGGAGCAAGGAAGCTATGATGTGAGGCCCAGCAACCACTTTGAGTAATTCCACATGAGGTGCTGAAGCTAGAAGGGCTTGAACTCACAAGTTGGGGAGCGGTCTGAGGAAGAGTGAGACCCCATCTCTACTAAAAATAAAAGAAAAATTAGCTGGGCATATGGAGGGCACCCAGGAGGCTGAGGCAGGAAGATTGCTTAAACCCAGGAGTTGAGGATGCTGTGATGCCAGGGCACTCTAGCCTGGGCAACAGAGTGAGACTATCTCAAAAAAGAAAAATAAATTTAAAGGTGAAGGTAGAGTACATAAAGGGTGAAAACTCACATTCTTGTAGCTGTGGGACCTTGGGGAAGTTACTTAAATGCTCTGTGGCTTGCTTTTCTCTTTCGTAAGATGGAGATAAAAATAACTGTACCCATCTAATGGGATTAATAGGATTTTAGAGGGATCAACGTATTAATACAGTACATGTAAACTACTTAAAATAGTGTTAGCTATTAACATATCTCTCTTGAATTAAAAACTTTTTCATTAGAATCAGGTATCCACGACAATCTGATTCTCTGTTAAGAATTTCCAGTTCTGCAGTATTTCCTGATTTTGGATTTGTAGTTGCTTAAAATTGCTGATCCCTTTACTTGCACTAATAAATGTTATGTTTCATAGTAGCATTATGAAAAGGAAAGGAGTCTGCATTGGTAAAATCAAACAATCATTGGTTATCTCTTTTCATTCCCTTTCTTCCATTTCTTCCTTTATTATAGAGTGTAGTGATGACATCGGCGCCCTGCCCTCCTACCCAGGCTCTCAGCCTCTGGTCCCCCAGGCTGCAGGTTTGGTCTCTCTACCCGCCATGGGAGCACACGTTGCCTATAGCCCTTCTCAGTTGTGCTCCCTAATCATTTCTGGCTGTTCAAGATAATAAAATTGTACAAATGAGGGCAAAAATGCCCTTTCCATGTGCTTCCCTATTATCTATTTTTTTCAAGTTTTCTTCAAACATCTCCACAAATAGCATCTATTTTTCTCCTAGAAAAGCAATATTTAAGATAAATTTTGATGATTAATTGCATTCAAATTACAACTAATGTGCTTTATCAGCCTTTTTAAATAACAAAAATTGGATTAAGGAATTTTTAGAAAAAAGAGAGAATTATATTTCCATTCCCTCCTGGCTTTCATCCTTGGACTTGAGGCATCTTCACTTATTGCTGTTTCCTTTCCAGGAGGAGGGGGTAAATAAAGCATAGAACAGGTGCCTCATCCTTTTTCTGAGTAAACTGAGAAGTTACCCACATTTCTTCTACTCATATTTTATTGCCAAGAAAGTTATTAATATGGGGACACCCAGATACAAGGGAGGCTGGGAAATGTAGTCCTGAAACAGGAGGTGGGGTTTTACTACCAAAAGGAGAAAGGAGGGGGGAGAACAAATGTAGACATTGTTAGGAGTCTTTCCCAGACAAATGTATCACACAGTTGCAATACGGTAAAGCAATTTTATTTTGCATTTTACTTAACATTATATCAAGAGGTTTTTGGCACATTACTATGTGGTCTTTATTAATATCGCATTGAGTGGCCTAATCAATAAATGATTTAATTCTTCCTTTTGTTGAAAGTGTAGATTCTTTCCAGTTCTTTGCTGTTATAAACAATGTCATAATAGATTTTTTTCATGAGGATATTTAAAAAAATATTTGGGGGATGATTCTCTGAGGATGAATTCCCAGAACTGGGATTGGTAGGTCAAAGGTTGTGTGATCGTTTCATGATTCTTAATGTTTTTGTTCCAAATTGGTTTCTGAGAAGGCTGAGGAAAGGTTCCCAAAGAAAATATGCACATTTCTCTATACATGTGGGTGGGAGATAAATTCGCACACCCTTGTAGGTAGACTATTTTTAGTTTTCAGGGTTTGACTGGAAGCAATACGGGATAACATAGGAGTAGGGTCCAAATCCCTTATTCTGCCACTTCTGAGCTGCATAGCTATAGACAAGGCATGTCTTCTCCCTGTGCCTCAGATTTCTTATTTTAAAATCAAAGAAACAAATATTTCCTTCATAAGGTTATGTGGTAATTATTAAGGCTATTGACAAATAATCTGTGTTCCCATCTTCTATGTATGTATTAGAAATGCAATTCCCTGCTTCTTTGAAGACAGGTATGACCTGTGACTTGTTTTACCCAATGAAATGGAAGTGGAAGTAACATGTGTTATTTCCAGGCATGTTTTAAAAGTCTAAGTGTGGCTTTCTACACTTTTTCCCCCTTTTCCGGATGACTGGGAATGTTCTAGATACTGCCAGCTCTTAAACCTGCATCCTAGATTAAAGATGGCACAGAGCAGAGTCCCAAGCCAGCTTGTGATGGGGTATGTAAATTGAGCTGGAAATAAATCTTTGAGATTTGGTGTTGTCTATTATTGCAACATGACCCTAGCATTGTTAATGGGATAATGTGCATAAGAAGTTGAATCAGTATTAATATACAGAGGGTACCAAAATAGTGTATGCACTTTTAAGAAAAAAAGTTGTATTAAAATTATAATACTCAATATATACTGATAACCGAAGAAGAATACAAGTCATAAATGTGACTTTCTGTTTGAGCATCTCTTGTAATTGCAGACGTCAAACATGACTTTAATAGTCTTTTCCTTTCTTACAACATGTATGCAGCTTTTTGGCACCTTCTATGTGTCCTTTATGGTAATAATCACTACCAATCATTCAGTTTCTTCTGAATGTCAAGAATTTTTGTACATTATTTCTATTATTCAGGGCATTCTTGCATTTTGCAAAGGAGAAAAGCAAACCTTGGAATGGTTAGTGTTCTGCCTAATGTCATCCAGCCAGGAAGTTGTAGGGCTGAAATTTAAATCTGGTGTTGTTTCTCCTGGTTTTTATTTCTTTTCCTTGTCTTTGATACTTTATAGATTTATTTTATTTTACTGTTATTTACATCACATGTTAATTTCTTATGAGGTTTGTTTATGAAATTCACATGTATTCTTGCAAAAAATCTCTTTCTTAAACTTGTTGCAAGATAAATAAATTGAGTTAAATGTACAGTAGCTTGCTGCTCAAGTCCCTGCCTGTTCTTCAGAAAGCTCATGAACTCAAGTACTTTTTTCATTTTTTCTTGGCTTGAATATGCCTGAGAGCAGTTAGAAGCTATATACTTACAAAAGGAAAAAATTGTTTCAAACTTGGAGTTGAATGAGTCAGATTAGAATGCATTAGATTAGATTCAGTAAGTTCTTAAACCGCAACATTTACAGACACTGTCTCTCCCTCTTCCTTGTAACAACTTTATTGCACGTTCATGTTCCATGCATTTCATGCCCCAGACTCATATAATTCACCCACTGAAAGTGTATAATTCAGTGTCTTTTAGTAGATTGACGGAGTTGTATATCCATCTCCACATCAATTTTAGAACATTTTATTACCTTAAAAAAAAACTCTATACCCTTTAGTTATTTCCCCCAAACTCCCCATCCACCCCAAGCCCTAGGCAAATACTAATTTGCCTACTGGATTCTGTTTTTTTTTTACAATGGCTCCCAGAATGCAGGTTTCCAACCATTCCCAACAAATGGTTTTTCTCCCTCACACCCCAACCACACCCCCAACTCTGTAAAGCTTTGCTCAATTATTTTTAATTCAAAGCTCAAATTCTGGTATAATGGACTAATTTTTTTCTATTTTTTTTTTACCCTACTAAACTTAGAATTTTCTTGTAGTATAATACTAAAGGTTAAAAAAGAAAGTATTAATTTTCTTAAGCTCTCATCTGTTCATGCTCTGATTATCCAGTTTATGGAGTTTTCAAAATCTTTTATTTTGTTTCATTGTCCCATTTTTCTCTTAAGAGCTATTCCTCAGCTTGTTAGTACCTCCATCTGATAATATAAAGTGGTCAAATAGAAGAGATTAAATTAAAAATTTTCTCATATATCTGGGTTTTAAAAAGTATTGGTTAGGGGAAAGGTAGGAATTGAAATTAATTGCTAAAAGTGTAAGGATGGCTTGTGGTGGTGGCTCACATCTATTATCCCAACACTTTGGGAGGAGGCCCGCGTCTACAGAAAGTAAAATTTTAAAAAATCATAAGAATCATCTCTGAATTTTAGTGACCTATATTCATGATTATTGTGAAGAGTTTCTAATTTACATTTTATGATGTTCATTGCCATGGAAATTGACAATTATCAAATAAGGTTGTATTTGGTACTACAAGACTCAAATTATCTGAGTCATATTATAAGGAACAATTTCTTGAACGAGCACCAACTTTCAAGGTTTGTGGATGAAAAGGCATTTTTAAGCTAATAAATTTTTTTCATGTTAAAACAAGAAGCAACAAAATATAGCTGAGCATTAAAAGGATGGAAGAAATAAATTATTCCCTAGAACAGAAAAAAAAAATTTTTTTTTATTCTTGGGGATTCATTGAGGGTACAGGAAACCAGGTCAGAAAAAAAATTATTGAAATATGAAATGTTTAAATGAAACATTAGACGGTAGACGGTGAAACATTAGACATGTAGACGGTGTTCCTACAGCATACTGAATTGAGGGTGAATTAACTAGTTTATGGGGGGTCTGGTTCTAGTCTCTACTTGTGCTGTGCTGACTTGTTTCCTGTGTGTTTTGGATACGTGTGGTGATAGCAACCTGTTGGTCTCTGGTAAAAAAAAAAACCCAGTGCAAAGATAGGTGAAGCCTGGACATGTGAGGCTGAATAAGCACATCCCAGAACCATGAAATATATTAACATTGTTGGGCAGTTATGGCAACGGAAAAACAGCATTAATGAACAAGAACACTTAAAGGGCGGTGGCTTAATATATATTAAAAGTGGGCACTTAGTAGGCAAAGAGGACACACCTATTCTTTATTAAATGAGCTTTGCAACTTCTAACTCTGCCCTCTTATAACTGCTTTGTTCTCATGACGCTTACCTTCAGCAAATGTTTATTCAGGAACTACTATATCATATCATGTATTATGCCCTGGGCTAGGAACCGTGAGGTTTATAATGTAGAAACGGCAGGACCCCTGTCCTCAAGATTCTGCTGTTTTTAATAGTACAGACTCTGTTTGGGATTCAGTGAGTCCATTATGTAGAACACAACATTAGTGGGGGAAAATGAGAGAGTTGACAAAGTGTGCTACAGCTAGATCTCTGGGTTCTTAAATACCAAATTTATATGTTAGGACCTTATTGTTTGTAAAGTGGGGACACACAGAATTTTTTAACATTAAAAGAAAGCAACTGAAGCTGTTTTTGGCTATTTAGTCACATTTTTTAGGTCACAGTCATTATCTTTTTTTAGATGGTTAAATAGTCAGTGAACAAAAACAGCATGTATCTTGCTTAATGTCCAATGCAATGTTGTTGAATATGGCTAACATTTAGTTCATGTAAATAGTAGCTGTTTTTAAAAATTCTTGTGTTCTTAGTGTAGAAGAGATAAAGGAACCTCATTGTTCTTAATATTTATTTAGCTAAACTATCATCTACCTTATCACAGAATAACAAGAAACCCAGGCAACTGTGACAAATCATTTGCCTGAAAAGATCACTTTTAAATCCTAGTGAAGCTATCAGGTACTTTGGAGTGTCGAAATGCTATAAATTGATATGTTCTGTATTTTATCAAATCAGAGTTTTTTTGATATTATGTCTATGGATAGATTCTAGGAGATTAACATATATTTAAATTTTTTAGAGTTCCAATTAAACAGACAATCTTATCCCCATCTTTCATTGCTTTTCTACCCTCCTTGGGGTCTCTTCGAGTTGAGTAACTTGTCATACTGGACAGGATGTGAAGGTTGCCACCTTATTGTAAATCTGAAGAATGGACAGAAGAAAACTTGCAGAGCTAGAGGGAAGGAGAAATGATGGTGACTATTGCAAAGGCTGGAATGGTTCCCTTAGGAATTTAAGGAGGGAAAACAAGAGTTTTTGTAGTTTCCAGAAATAGAACTGCCTGCCAGCTTCCTTCCATCCTCCCTCTTAGCCTCGCTGCAAGAGAACAGGCAGGCACATGCAGGCTGACAACTTTCTTGCTTGTGACTGCTCCAGATTACAAGTGCACAGAACGAGATTACAATGCCAGCATTCCCAGGCCAAAGGAGCAAAGGGGGCGGGGGTGGACTGGGATAAGGTGAAGGAAAATTTAAATGAAAAAGAAAATAAGCGGAGGAGATAAGGAACAGAAGAGGAAGTGTGGGCGGTGGATGCAGTGGTAAGGGCTGGGAGCGGCTGAAGGCATGAGACGGGAAGCCTGTGCTGCCTGAGTGTGTGTCTGAGAGATGTGTGGGTGTGTTTGTAGAGGAAGTTGTGGGGGCATGTGTGTGCACAGAATGTAAGTTAGGGAGGGTTTTATTGGTGTAGGAGTGGGAGGGTGTGTGCAGTAGGGTGTGGAGTGCGGGGGGTGGATAGAAAAAAGAGAGCGGAGGGAGGGAGGACTTATATGGTGCCAGGAACACCCATTTCACAAAGGAAAATTGCCAGCTGCCAGAGACTCAAACCTCCTTTGTGGGAGCAAATCAGCTCTCCACGGTGGATTCTGGCCTCCCATCTGACCCCAGGATGTTTGCCAGATGTTTGACCCAGGAAGGGAGGGACACGGTTTCTGGATTTTTGCCACACCCTGATCCATGATCTTTCCCAGGGACTGATGTTTTTGCTTACGTATTATCATGGTGTTGGTCACACAGCAGCAATTCTTGGCAGACAGTCTAGTGAAAAGAACTGTAAATTAGAAATAAACACTTGCCAGTCTTGGTTTCTCATGTACTTTCGATGGCCTTTGAAACCCTACTGTAATATTTCTGTACCTTAGCTCCCAATTTTTCTGGTAACAAGAAAGAATACATCAGCCAGCTCAGGGAAATATGGTATAAAATTAACAATTACCATGAATAAATAATCATAAAGACCTATGGGTGACAAATTTTAATTCAGTATGACAAAGAACTTCTGCTAATCAGAATTGTGCAAAACTAGAAGAGATTAATACAGGAGGTAGTATGTGTCAAGTTATTTTCAAATGGAGTGAGAATGAGCAGATGTTGGGTGTTAAGGGGAAAATAAAAGTGTACTAAAGATACCTTGAAGAATTAGGCAAAAACTTCAAGATGTTATGATTCTAAGACTATATAGTGCTTTAAGCAATTTGGAATTATTTTGAATATTAACGTGTCTTAGATGTGAAATAATCAATATGTTAAACGATCAGCCAATAAAATGTCTACTGAGTGATTAGCACTGTTACTGCACAGGCTATACGTACAACATATAAATACAGAGAGAACGTGAGGCCCATGTCGTCCACAGTAACCCCCAAACAAACTAAATACCGAGACAGAAGGCCATGACAAGTAGCATGGACAAGTATTCAATAAAAACAAGCTGGAATTCTTATCAGTCATTCTGAAATAGCATCTATCTATGAAAGCCCCAGTCCAACTTTGTGTAGTACTAAAGAATGCTAGTTCAGTTTTCTCTTCAGGGATTAAAAACTTTCAGATGTTTGTTAACCACCCAGTTCAGACACATATCAGGTACTTGTTTCAGAAATAGTACCGAAGGCCTTAGAATTTTCTTAGCTTTCCAATTACTATTGTTGATTAGACTGCTCAAATTTTATGTGCATTTGAGTCACCTGGGGTTCTATTAAAATGCAGATTCTGATTCAGTAGGGTGTTGCCTATCTTTTTTCTGTGTTTCTAAGAGATGCTGATGATTCTTGTTCACAGGCCACAAACAAAGCCGGGCTCTAGATGAAAGCAGTGAGGAAACTCTAGGTACTCACCTGTTTTCCTGGATAAGGACATATAGAGCAAATAATGAGAATCCATTGACAATGGGAATGAGAGCCAACACAATCCATGGAATCACAAAATCTATGTATTTATGTATTTATTCTTTATTTAATTTTTTTTTTTTTTTTGAGACAAAGCCTCAAGCTGTCATCCTGGGTAGAGGGCCGTGGCATCACAGCTCATAGCAACCTCCAACACCTGGGCTCAATGAGTCTCCTGCCTCTGCCTCCCACATAGCTGGGACTACAGGTGCCCGCCACAACGCCTAACCATTTTTTGGTTGCAGCCATCATTGTTGTTTGGCGGGCCCCAGCTGGATTCGAACCTACCAGCTCAGGTGTACGTGGCTAGTGCCTTAGTCCATTGAGCCACAGGCACTGAGCCCTTTATTTAATTTTTTAGAGATGAGGTCTTGTTCTGTTATCTAGGCTGGTGGGTAGGGGTGGGATCATAGCTCTCTGTAGCCTCCAATTCCTGGGCTCAAGTGATTCTCCCACCTTAACCCCTCCCCCCAGCAGCTGGGAATACAGGTGCACCACCATACTTAAATTTTCAATTTTTTGTAGACATGGGGTCTTGCTATGTTGCTGGTCTCCAACTCCTGGCCTCAAGCAATCTTCCTGCCTTAGAATCTAATGCCGCTGCTGAATGACAGGAGGTGAGATCAGCAGTGCCATGAGCAATGGGGTTCGGCTGTAAATACAGATGAAGTTTCACTGGCTCACCCCACGCTCACCTCCTGCTCGTTCCAGGTGAACATCCTGGTTCCTAACAGGCCACAGACAGGTAAGAGACTTTCTGATTCCTTCCCAGACTGTACCCAGGATAACAGGAGTGGGGAGAACTGTCAGTGCTGGGGAGGGCCCTGAAAAGGGTCTCAGTCTCATTCTGACTGATCGGGATGGAGAAGTTGCAGAATGAAAATCTTGGTCTGAAGGAAAGACATGTACATGAGGACGTGGAATAGCTGAGGTTGTTAACCATGCTCCAAATGGTTACTTATTTATTTCGCTTCAATGACCCAGAAATAATTGGATTCCACCCTGTTTCTCACCTCAGAACAGATAGTAACTAATGTAGTACCATGTATTTTAAACTATACTAAGAATATAAGAATTACTTGCTTCAACCATCCACAATTTAGCTCAGCAGCAGAGTTGTCCATCTGGAACACAACTAAAAACCAAGAATTATTCAAAAAGTTCCCTGAGTAGGCAAAATAGATGTCATTGAATTCCTGTACAAAAGCTCGGAAGAACTCAAGGTCTTAGAATTTATATAATCAACATTTCCCACTTAATGTCCATAATCCATTACTGAAAATCAGATGTTCAATATTAAAAAGAAAAGGCTGACTATAAACTTATTTCCCATTATTTTAAATGGGAAAATTTGGCTGGGTGCCCGTAGCTCAATGGTTAGAGCTCTGGCCCCATGCATCGGGGATGGCAGGTTCAAACCTGGCCAGGGCCTGCTAAACAAAATAAATAAATAAATAAAATAAAATAAATGGGAAATTTTATAATATGTTATATATTAGCCTTAAACCACCAACAAATTCCTTAAAAAGTAAATAAATCACAGTAAAATGCATATAAACTACCATGTTATCAGATAAAATGACTACGCTAATACATGCTAATCATGCAAGAATTGATACAGTTATTAACAGTTGCTTTCTATGCGGTGGTGTCTTAGTACCAGCAACAGAGAGGCTCACCGTCTATGCTTGGTGGACAATGCACACTTCTTAGAGTGTGTGAACAGGATTCTGACTTTCTGATAATTATATTTCTTATGTATTATCTTGTTTAAAAAGTTCTATTGAGTTTTGAGTATGTAATATACATTTTTTCTAAGAAAAAATAGCCTAAAATGATATATTGATCTATGAAATTGATAATTAAAAACCAAGAAATGTTGTATAAGAAATATGTTAGCTGGGGAGATATTTGCAGTATATGTGTAGTGCTGTGCTGGGGCACAAGATGGGTTCACAACAGGTGCCTGTTGAATTTTTAGGAATTGTGCAAGCTAGCTAAAGTCCCAGTGGCAACTTGAAATTAGCCAGGGTAGGAGTATTTACAACACAAAAATAGGCAAACACTACACATCAAGGACTCCTCGCCCCTCTATGAAAGCTGGTTATTACAAATTTATCAGTACACTGCTGACTATGCCTATACTTTATCTCATTAAACTAAGATATCGTGGGTTATTGGATGGACTGTATTGTAAGAAGGATATGCTGGAATGGTGTTGTATAAAAACAACCTCCAAATACTAGTGGCTTTCACAACAAATGTTTATGTCATGATGCAGTGAGAGTCAGTTGGGACTCCTGCTCTCCACGCAGGCACCAAAGCTAATGGAGGGTCCATCATCTCAGTAAGAGGCTGTGGGTTTACTGTGGCATGAGAAAAGGCACCTAGAGTCAAGAGCTAGTTTTTCTATTCTTTGATCCAAAAGTAACACAAATCACTTTCTATCTATATCCTTCTGACCACAGTCACAGGCACAACCCACCTATCGGAGCACTGATAAGAGTGGGGAACAGATGGAATATTGTGTGAGCACCACAGTTCTCATTATATGCCACCAAGGAAGAAAAAGCCACTATCAGTTAAGCTATAACATAAGGCTTTTTTATAATTTAGAATGAGATGTTGGGACCTAGATTTTTTTTAATAAGAGAAAGATTTATTTCCAAATGTCATGCACATGGGGGAGAAGTACACGAATGATTACCCCTAGACCTAGATTTTAATACATCATTTTTATTACTCTTTTATATACCAAAGATGGTAAATTAATCAAAATAAATTGGTTAAAATGTTCTCTAAAACTTCCACCCTTTTGAGGACTGGCTTTTTGGAATCAAGCTTGTACTTGTCAGTGGTATTTATGTTTTTCTACAGAGTTTCAGATTCGGTGCCACCAAGAGCATGTCTGAGGGCAGCAGATCTTAAATGAGGGCTCCATTATTGTCTCCAAGATTTTTGCCCAAACCACGAACCACGAATCCCCATGATGTGAGTTTTGATTTTAGAATTTTACTCATCTTACTGGAAAATGTTCACAGAAGGGTTTCAAACAAGAATAGATTCTTACTCTTTCCTCAATTGTCCTCAAGTGATTTGTTGTCAGGAGCTTTGCATCTGTCCAATTAGACCCTGGCAGTAACAACCAAGCCACTACGTTTTCAACAAGCTTGTCCTTTAATGAGCCAAATTCTGATGTAACTTTGAGGCAACTCTGTCATGAATGCTATTTGACTGAGTGTGATTGTGAGAAGCCATACATTCTAAATTCAGAGATGTTGAAATATAAAAATAAATGAAATGAATTGTGTTTTAGAATCTACTAAATATCATACTTTTTTAAGGGAGAGTTTGGATTAAAACTCACCCTTAAAAAGCTTTTAAACTTGATGGGCAGAAGGGAGGGGAAAAACCCTGTGATTTAAAAACTATAGGCAATTTTTTTTTAATCCCTAGAGATCACAGCTTGTATCACCTTTAGAGGAGATTATTCTTTCATTTTGGGGAAATGATCAGAATGAGTCATTCAGATATGCAAACATCAGCAAAGACCTTGTTCTGAATTGGTGATTTTCAATCAGGGTGACTTTGAGTTGTTAAATAACTAACTACATTATAATTCAACAACAAATCGCTGTTTGATAATAACTGCACTTTGTGTTTTCTTTAAATACTAATTTTCTTCAAAGAGTAAATTTAAACTATATTGGGAGTTAATGTATCACCTATTCATCTGGATGTTTGTGTGCATTCTTGCTCAGAAGCAAAATCTGGAGATTTCATGAAGGATGAACAGGCAAGATTTGCATCTCATGCTAGCAGACAGACCACACAAAGAAATGGAATAGGACTTAGCAGAGCTTAGTAAACTTGGACTGTCATCTGTTTGCTATATCAAGTTGGACCATCTAGAGTGTATTGATATTAGACTATTGTGTTTTGATGAATTGTCCTATTGGGCACCATGGGACAAGTTCATGATTGTGTTGAGGGCAGGAGATCTTAATGAGCCAAATTCTGATGGTCTGTCATCTCAGGAAAACTAGTAAGATGCTGGTACCAGTAAATGATGATTGGAAAGTAGGCCTTCCTTTCTCTGGAGCCTGGCTATGGACTTGTGCTTGGAGTGATGGTTACCTTTGGTTTGCTTCCAAAATTGGATTGAGCTGGACAAGGGTGGGAACTAAACAGGCCCATTCCTGGGGAGGACTCAGAATGCCTCTGAGCACCCCTGGGTGCAGGGGCAGGCTCATTGCTTGCCAAGCTGGCAGTAGTACCTAGCTTCTCTTCTGTTCTTCTCCAAGCTTCCTTTAGGGGTGCAGTTTGGTCTCTAGGAGCTGGAGTAAAGGAAGGTTTGTTTCATGCTCAGATGACATGACCAAGAAGGGAGGAGGATGCTGTCCTCTGAAGTCAAAGAAGTGGGAGCAGGGGGCAAGAAAGGCTTTTTCTGCAAGCCTCTTCACATACTGGAGCCTGGAGAGCAGGGAAAACAAAACATTTTATTTGAAGTAAGTATAAATACTGAAAGAAATAAGTGGAAAAAGCCACCATAGCTCCCTGGGACCAGGTCATAGGCAAATAGTGCCACGCATCTCAGCTGATGCCTTGGTCTCAAGCATTCACTCCTTTACAGGCCTATACAACAATGGGTGCTCATCCTGACAGCTCCAAGTCCCCAAGAATAGGTTACATTTGGCAAACAAGTTCATACTACCACTGAGAAATATTTTTACAGAATTTGTTAAATATAAAGAAAATCGATACAGTAGCTTAACCCCCAATTCCTTGGAAAACTTGGTTATTAAGGACACTGATTTCCCTGAGGAGCCTGGATAGTCTGAGATTTTCTGTGTTCAGTTCATGGCCCTGGTCCTGCAGGACATTTTGGAGACGAACATGGTGTTTTCCCTGAAAGCATTTGGAGATGTTCCCTGTGTGTTTCTAACAATGCTCTAGCAGCTCATATGAATCTAACAAGCATGAATTTATCTAAATCTTTCTTTATCCTATTTATATTTGTGGACTATGCAACATCTTGAGGATAATGAGTTCCATATGTTTACTACCCACTGTATAAAGTAGTGCCATCTTTTATTTATCTTTAAACTACTTTCATAGAATTTCAATGGGTGCCCCTGAGTTTCAGCATTCCAGGATTTGAGGACATTCTCACTTAGGGCTGCAGCCAGCCCATGTAGGCTTATGTGCAGATAAGAAACAGCGCCCCCTCTGTGCACTTGATTTAGGAACATGTTCTCCCTCTTTTGGACAAATAGAGCTCTGTGCAAGGTGCTTGGCTCAGTGGGTGGAGCGTGGACTAGACTTCAACCCCAGCTTGCTCTCCCTACCTCATGCCCTTGGCTGGGTGCCCTTGCAAGGTACAACTTGTATAATGGTATATAGCAGCCCTGGGCTCCACCAACTTTGTCCTTCAAAGATTTTACAAATTTTGATAATATCCTCTCTCAGTTATCTTCCTAAGGGAATCTTTCTGTTAATTCCTCGCTTAGAGCCTATGAGCCCTTCTCTGCCTCTTTGCACTCTCCTTGGGACCTCCCATGCTAGTGGTAGTCGGCAGATGTGTTGGGCTCTGAGGCAGCTATAGAACAGGGGCCAGAGGAATGAGTCAATCATAGGTTCCTTTTCTAGGGTTTCAAGAGGATAATCTGGAGAAGATCATCATATAATTATAATTTATGTTAATATGCCCTCGACTCACTGTTCACTTATTCCCCATGCAGGAAGTTGTCAGAAATTTTTCTATTCATAAGGTCTTTTTGTTGTTGTTCAGACAGAGTCTCTATCCTGGGTAGAGTGGGGTGGCATCACAGCCCACAGCAACCTCCAATTCCTAGGCTCAAGTGAGTCTCTTGCCTCCGCCTCTCAGTAGCTGGGACTACAGGTACAGGTGCCCGCCATAATGCGCGGCCATTTTTTTTTTTTTTTTGGTTGCAGCCGTCATTGTTGTTTGGTGGCCTGGGCTGGATTCAAACTCGCCAGCTCAGGTGTACGTGGCTGGTGCCTTAGCCAGTTGAACCACAGGTGCCAAGCCCATAAGGTCTTCCTTATATTATTTTTATGAGTTCAGAACAGTATCAACTATACCTGACACCTTTCAGATTTCATTCTGTATTTCCTTTCCAAAAATAATTTCAAAGCCTAAGTAATACAAGAACAGCACTAATATGATGACAATACAACCTAATAAAAATACTAAAGGCTGGGCATGGTCGTTAATTCCTGTGATCCCAGCATTTTGGAGGCCGAGGCAGGAGGATCACTTGAGCCCAGGAGTTTGGAGCTTCAATGAGCAATGACTGCACTACTTTACTTACTCCAGCCTGAGTAGCAGAGTGAAAAACTATTAAAAGATACTGAACGTCATGATTTTTTTTTTTAGTCTAATCCCCTTCTCCTTTTACATACATACACTTCCCTAACACCATGTGTGATATATGGTTAATACTCACTGAAAGAATAAATGGCTTGATCCCCTCAAAGTCATTTCTAAAAGAATTGTTGTTATGCATAAGCAGTCTGTGGTACACACATATGAGACCTGCATTCTCCCTGTTCTCTCAGTGACTGCTGGAACTTCAGTCATGCATGGATTATGTAGTAAATCCTTCCAGTATCTTGGACATAGCAGTTTGTCATCCAGTAAAATTTAATGTGATTGTCAAATTTTTGTTCTTTCATCCCAAGTCTTTGGCACCATATTTAAAATATACCAAGTATGTCTAAAACTAAAATTTCAATTATATCTATGGGAAGAAATGCTTATATATTTTTCTTCTCACTTTTATCATAGAGGTTTTGGGGGTAAAATGGTTTGTACCAATCCCAAGTAAGAAGAGCTTTTCTCTCAAGCACCTTCTCTTCAATGGAGAACGCTGCTATTTCAAATTTAATTTTTAAAATGTCTTACAATTTTATTAGAAAAGATTTTAAACACATAAAATTAGAGTGAAAAATAATAAAAGGAGCCCCTAGGTACCCAGCATCATGGTTCAACAATTGTCAATAGTTCTGGAATTTATTTTTTTTTTTTTTAACATGGCTTGACTTCTATTACTCCTTTTGAGGCTGAAATTCCCAAGTTCTTCCTCCTCTTGTGGTGATTTTTATTTTAACCTCTTGTGGAAGGTTGAAAATTTATTTATGTAATCATAAGCTCCTAACACTTCCATGTATGTTATACACATAATAATATGAAAAGCTGGATTAACTCCTAGTCACTTCCTGTTTGAGCGCCCTAGCTACAGTATTGCTAGGTAGTCCTCTGTCCTAATGAAGATACTTCTTTCATATTTCTTGCAAAGCTCCAATTTGCCCTTTGTTCCTCTACAGAGGGTGATAAAGTGAGACTCTGTCTCTACAAAAAAAAAAAAAAAAGGATGTTTGCATAGTAAAGAGTTTTGAAAGTTAGAGGTAGTGTCTCTCTCTGGAGCAAAGGGCAGGCATTTTACTAACCAATTATAAAAGACTTGGGTTCCCTAACTCCAGACTCTCCTCCAGAAACCTCAACATACTACCTAAGCAGGTGTCACCTGATCCTCTGTCACTCTGTTGGAATTGGGAATGATGAATAGATACAAAAGTGCCAATACTCTGGTGATTGCTATTGTTGTGAATAATAAACTTCTTCATTTCTGGTCTAGGATTCTTGGTTTTTCTGCCAGTATCCATGAAACTATGGAAGGGTAACTTCTTGGTTTGCAATTAGGGTAAATATAAGACCCTTCACAGTTTTTTTTTGTTTGTTTTTTGTTTTTGAAACAGAGTCTCACTTTGTCACCCTCGGTAGAGTGCTGTAGCATCATAGCTCACAGCCACCTTAAACTCTTGGTCTCAAGAGATTCTCTTGCCTCAGCCTCCTGAGTAGCTGGGACTACAGGTGCCCACAATAATGCCCAGCTGTTTTTTTAGAGATGAGGTCTTGCTCTGGCTCAGGTTGGTCTTGAACTCCTTGAGCTCAGGCAATCCATCCATCTCAGCCTCCCAGAGTGCTAAGATTACAGGTGTGAGCCACCATGCCTGGCAACCCCTTCACAGTTCTTGACAGTTTGGCAATGATAGTGAGATACTCACAAAGACATGGGTTTCTGGAAGAGAAAAGGTGAGTGCCTCATAAGCTCATTAGTATGATTTGAATTAAGTACATGGAAATCAGTAGTAAATTGACCACACTACATGGCCAAATGGGGAAAAGGTTGTCCTCTACACATGAGAAGGAAGGAATTGGGAATGAGAATTGAAGGAATTATAGGCTAAATATCAGGAAGTAGATTCAGAGATAATTGTCTAAACAAAGCCCTACTTGTTGCTAAATCTCCTTTTGGTGGAGGAGCTTCCTCACCAAAGAAGGAATCAACCTGAAATCTGTCCCATTATGACACCTAGTACTAAGATTCATCCTGGGTGGCAGGAAGCTCTACTCTCTTTTAGACAAGTTACAGAGACAGACCTAGCAAGAAAGGAGGAAAATTTTCTACCACTTATGGGTAAAAATTAGACAAATCATTAGAATTCTGCCTGTTTTGCTTGAAAAATGATGGGTATGGCTCGGGGCCTATTGCTCAAGTGGCTAAGGTGCCAGCCACATACACCAGAGCTGATCGGTGTGAATCCAGCCTGGGCCTGCCAAACAACAGTGACAACTACAACCAAAAAATGGCAGGCACCTGTGGTCCCAGCTACTTGGGAGGCTGAGGCAAGAGAATCACTTAAGCCCAGGAGTTTGAGGTTGCTGTGAGCTATGATGCCACAGCACTCTACCCAGGGTGACAGCTTGTCTACCCACTGTGATAGCTTGAGGCTCTGTCTCAAAAAAAAAAGAAAGAAAGAAAGAAAGAGAAAAAAAGAAGAAAAGAAAATGATAGGTGCATAATGCTTATTAAGGAAGAATGGCAACAGCTGGGTTTTCTTTCTTTCTTTCTTTTTTTTTTTTTTTTTACTGCTTACACTCTCCTGCAATCTATAATGCTAACTGTAGATTCATTTGAGAGGGAAGGTAAAAGGTCTCAGAACTTTTTTCCAGTGGATCCTAGCTGCTATAAGAAGCTGTGCCCTTCTGGGGGAAGATTTTCCTGAAAGAGCAAAACTGTGGGAAACTGTAGATGAGGCATTGACTAGAATCCAGGCTCTTAATGACCTGGATTTGGTTTATAATATTGGTGAATGAGAATGAGAAAATGTTCTCTCTCTCTCTTTCCCCTCCTCTGACCTCAGCCATGTTAAAGAGAAACAATTAGAAATGGGGACAAGGTCTTCCTGTCCCCAAGGGGGATTGAAGACCATACACATCTATCTCAGTGTGTTGGGTTGGCTTAGTGGGAAATTAAACTTTTATGTCCTTGTTGGATTTTATTTGGCTCTAAATGGACCTGTGGAAGGAAAAGACATGCAGATTGAGCTAGTGGGGCTAAGGAAAGGTTCACAGTGGGGAACCATAAGCCTAACCTTATGGGTAAGCCCCTTTAGGCCAGTTGTACTGTTGTTGCTTCTTCATCATCTTAATATAAATAGGGTTTGATGCTTATATTTGCCTGTCTCATAAGTGCCAGAAGACAGATTATCCTGATTGAGAAGGGCTATTCAAAGCTTTCATTATTTAGATAATATCTTGTTGATTGGCAAGTCAGAAGCCTAAATTAATCATCCTGATGGCAGTATTATCATACCTCCATTTTTAGAGATGGTTGATAAACCCTTACAAATTTCAGAGCCCCGTTGGCCAAGTAAAGTTTCTGAGAACTATGTGGTTGGATTCACAGCACTCAATGTATTTGGCAGTCAAGGAAAAAACTGCAGTTGCTTGATTTCTACCACCAAAATGGAGGCCCATATTGGAAGCTTTGAGTGTTAGACATTGTGTGCTTCACTTAGGGATTCTATCTGGCTCTTTACAACTAACTTGCAAATTGGCATCCTTTGAATGGGACCCAAACCAAGAGGCTGAACTGGAAGCTGTCCTGCAAGTTATAACACACTCTCTACTTTGGGGCCATAACTCAAATGTCCCCTCTGGGCTACAGGTCTTTGTGATGATTTCATTGATTGGAGTTTCAGCAAAGTGAGGCAATCTCCCTTCAGAGACCCCCCCTTGGGGTTTGGACTCATTACCTCCTTGCTGCAACTACCAGGAACAACTATTTTGAAAAAGTAGCTATTAGCTTGCTATTGTGCTCTTGTCCAAACTGAATGTCTGATCCATGGAAACCTTCTGACTTTCTGACATGAAATTCCTATTTAGGCATGATCAGCTTGGATTCAATCCCTAACCAGCATGGCAGGGCTCAACAAGGGCTTAAAGTGGTACATTCAAGAACATAACTCAGTAGCATCTAGGCTTTTCATGTAAGATCTGTACCTATTCCTTTGGGGGAAAATCTCTATCCCCATTATGCCAACTGAAGCAAAGTCACTGGCTTCACAGGATCCTCAATTCACAGTACTTTACCTAAAATCCTGGGCCTGATTATTCACTTAAGCTGAAAACTGGTGGTCTTCACTGGGCTGTTGTGACTGTTCAACTGCAGTGCCTGCAAAGCAAAACCAAAATGAATGAGATTGCTTTACTCTGTGGGCAGAATGCAAGACTGTTCTCATAGCTCTGGCCAACACTATCCCTGAAGAACCTTGCTGTATTTTGTATTGTCTCTTGGGTAGTTATCCATGGCCAAAGCGTCTGGTCTGCTGCTTAGAACTAAAGACTGGCAGATTCAGACAGTCCTGGTTAGGGTTACAAACTGTGGAAATAGACTGTGGCTGCTGATGGAATTGTCCAGATCAAACTCATGCTAAGAGTCCATTCTCTGGTGAGATCACCTGGACTCCAGTTGCTGGCTAATCCTATCCTGTCTAGATTGCCACCATTGCTACCTGGGGCCATCATCGTCCTGGGCAAGGAAACACAGTCACCATCACAGACTGGGCACAAAGTAAAGACCTCTGTGTTCCTGACACAGAGGCTACTGCTGTGTGCCAGCCCAGCAACTCCTGTCAAAAGTGAACCTGTTTGTCTTACACTGAGGGAAGACACATCACAATGTGGGATGGCTGATTGAAGGCATTTGACTTTTCAGACCCTTTCAGGGCTATCCTGGAACTTTGCTGCCATTGACACTTTTCTAGGCTATGGTCTTTCTTTTGTTCCAGTTCAATCAGCCAACTCTGGCCACACCATTATGGCCCTTGAAATTAATCCATGCTGGCTTGGCACCTGTGGCTCAGCGGGCTAAGGTGCCAGGCACATACACCTGAGCTGGCGGGTTCGAATCCAGCCCGGGCCCTCCAAACAATGATGGCTGCAACCAAAAAAATGGCCAGGTGTTGTGGCAGGCGCCTGTAGTCCCAGCTACTTGGGAGGCGGAGGCAAGAGACTCGCTGGAGCCCAGGAATTGGAGGTTGCTGTGAGCTATGAGGCCACGGCACTCTATCCAGGGTGATAGCTTGAGGCTCTGTCTCAAAAAAAAAAAAAAAAAGAAAGAAAAGAAATTAATCCATGCCATGTTTTTGGCTGTCTGAACCATGTGCAGTCTGATAATAATATGCCTTTTATCCCAAAATCCGCTCAACAATGAGAGTCAAGGTATCTGATGAACCTTCTTACATGATCCGGCCATCCACAGGCATCTGGTACTGAGGGAATGGCCTTCTCAATAATCGTAATGTTTTCTATTCTTCTTCCTTCATTTTCTCCTGATTCATGTACATTAGCAAAGCTATTGGATCACTGAATGCAACTCTCCACAGAGAGGCAGAGTTTTCTTTCAGTTGCTTCCTCGGTAATGATTAGGATGAAAGGGATAGGGAGTTATACATTCCTATTTTGGAAATTCAGTATCCTGCCCAAACCATTCCTGACCAGGATGTTTTTATTTTTCTACTGATGGCAAACCTAGGCCAGTCTGGTTAGTTCACCTGCTACTCCTACGAGTCATAAATTCTTCTTTGTCTCTGATTTCTTCCTATTACCTGCACAAAACTAAGGTGGGCTACCTTGTAAAACAGAGAGAGTGTCTTCCTTGTTCTTGACTAGGAAGAACAGCCTGGTTGTAAAGCAAGCACAACATAGAGCTCTACACAATGATGCCTGGTTTTTGTTTTACCTTTTTGCCTGGTGCTGCACAAACCGATAGTGGGAACTCTGTTCTTTTATGGACTCAGCAAAATTATACCAAGAACATTGTGACAAAAAATGGAAATGAGTAGGACTCGGGCTTTATTTGTTCCCCCCTTGTGTTACCATGCAGGGGAAGAAATTTTATGTTTTCTTTGCCAATTGCCATCATACTTATTGGGTCCAGGGTATGGTTACCTGGGAGACTGTGCCTCTTAATGACACAATGTGTACCGCAAAGAAACTAATTACAGTAAAGACTGTATGCAGCTCAAATCAGGTTGCCTAATTGAATATAATGTCATTGCTGATAGCTATGAATATGTGTACAGAATTTGTTATGAAAGCTCCTCTCATGTTTACCATTGTGATTCTGCCTCCATGCAGTGAGATTATAGTGCAGCAGATTCCTGGTACTGTAGGTAGAATGTTAGCTTGCATCGTGGGTATATGTGTGCAAGTATGCACATGTGTACATATGTGTGGGCACTGACCTTCAGAACCTTGTCCTGCACTCAAACCCAGGCAGAGTGAAAGAGCTATTTTCTCATTTACTAACAAGGGTTCCTATGATTACTATAAAACAGGACCTCCAAAGGTCATTGTTTATATTAGCCAATGTGTGACAGTTGTGACATATAATTCTTCACATCCTCCCACATGTGTGATAGCTACTATCACATGTGTTGATGGAAATCTTGTCAAGCTTAGGACCTGGAGACTGAAAAAGAGGCCAAAGGTAGACCTGGAAATTGTGAAGACCAACAGCTCATCTACTGGACTACAACATATTACTGTTGTTAGGAAATTTGTTGAGTGCCTGTTACCTGCAAATATTATACTGTACACTAAGAATATACAGATGTTAAAATGTTTGTACATGCAAAGCTAGCAATCTATTGGGGCAACCATAAGTTGGCATATAAACCAATAATTACATGAGGATGTGTATGCAAAATGTTAAATAGGAATACAGAGGAGGAATTGGAAAAAGAATTGAGAGTGTAAAGTGGTTTTGGAGTCCACTACCATGTTGAAGAGCATTGTATCATGTTCCATGCACCACAAGGCTCAGACCTCCCCAGAAGTGCAAGGGGAAAGGTAAGCTTTGGGCTTGAATTTGAGCTCTGCCATTAACACCACTTAGTTATGTGACTGAGTAAGGAATTTAAGCTCTGGTGAAATCCAGTTTCTTTATCATTAAAATAGGGATGATGGTATTACCTCCTTGAGTTATGAGGATCACAGAAGACAACCAATTTGAAGGGCACACGTAGCAGCTGCTTCAGAAATGTTACTCTCCTGCCCCCATGCCTTCACTGCCATCCTGACATTGAGTAATGTAGAAAGGCCAAGTTATGTGTTTACTGAAAATAATCATTCGATTGTTCTCGCAGGAATTCAAGACAGATTTTAGAGTATTTTAGAATTTGATAGTCAAATAATTAACTGAATTTAGGTAAAGGAGAAACTAAAACAACAATAGCAATTTTTGCTGGTTTATATACATTCTCTTTTTTAAAAGATTCAGAATACTAGGGTGTATACGCGTTTTGTTTATATATTTTGTTTTTGTAGAGATTGAGTCGAAGTTATAAGTGTGTCCTTCACCCATACAGTGTGCACTGCACCAAACAGGTGTGCATTCACCCATCCCCTCCTCCCACTTAAGTGCTGATGAATTAGTTCCAACTTGGAATTGGGTACATGTGTTTTTGTCTCCATTCTTGTGATTTTTCAGTTAGGAGAATGCTTTCCAGTTCCATCCAGGTTGTCACAAATGATACTAGATCACCATTTTGGGGGGGAGGGGCTGAGTAATACTCTTTTATTGGATGATTTTTCTTACCTACTGTAATATTTAGTATGACTTTAGTTGTCATTATTTTGTGTGTGTTTGTTACTCTTCAGAACCTTGAGACTTTTTTTTTTTTCCTGAGGAAGGCTTCCACTTTTAGGTCTACGGCAACCAGATGAGAAGAGTTAGATGGAACCACCCCATACAAATGGAGTAATAAAGCCTTATAGACAAGTGCTCAGTTGACATAAGGCTTGGTTTATATTCTTGGTATACTTCTGTACAGTGAAGATATACCTTTCCTTAGGAGTAATTAATTAAAATATAAAATTTCTTAAAATAACTGATAAAAGGCTTGGTGCCTGTGGCTCAACGAGCTAAGGCGCCAGCCACGTACACCTGAGCTGGTGGGTTCAAATCCAGCCTGAGCCCGCCAAACAACAATGATGGCTACAACTAAAAAATGGCCAGGCGTTGTGGCAGGTGCCTATAGTCCCAGCAACTTGAGAGGCAGAGGCAGGAGACTTGCTTGAGCCCAGGAATTGGAGGTTGCTGTGAGCTGTGATGCCACAGCACTCTAAATAAAATAAAATAACTGGTAAAAGAAAATAAATCTGATCAGCATATGGCAAACTTAATGTTATTGAGAGTTCATAAGTGGAACGTTCCTTTATTACTTGCCCTGAATCTTAGCCGGGGGTCAGAATCCTCCCAGGGCTTAGATACAGCCTCAGGGCTTCTGAGTAGATTGGTATCAAGATAGCTTCCTCTTGGTTGGCTATGCTTTCTTCCTATCTCAGGCAAGAGGGCACTGAAAAGAAGACCTGTTTATTTATCTTAAAAAAAAAAACCCAGTCAGCCTCAGAGACTGCCATACCTTAGCTCCCCTGCTTAAATGCTCTGTTGGATTTTCCATATTACTTAGGGTACAGGGTAAGTGGTTCCAACCAAATGACCCAGAATATACATGACTCTAAAAAGAAAGATCATTGTTCTCAGGTGACATAGATTGAAGGGGAGCACTGGAGGCCAGCCAGAGGACTCTGGCCTATGAGGTCATGCAGAGGAGCAGGCCTCTCCAGTCTTCTGCACCCTGCCCCAAGGTGATGTTCTAGTCAAAGCTGGGTTGCGACAGTGTCTGAGTTCCGGCCCAAGGGAAGAGTGATGAGTCTTCCTGCTTATGGCTGTGTCCTTTAGGAAATGACCAAGGAGCTGGACACGTTCCTTCTGTTCATTCCCAGTGGTCTGAACTTAGGCCTAAGATCACTCCTAGTTGCCAGGAAAGGTAGAAGATAGAGTTTATGACCAAATGGCCAGACAGTACTATTGCAAAAACAAGGAGAGAATGGATACTGGAGAGTTAGCAATGTCTGCCCTGCTCCCTAAGACAAAACTTGAAAGGGAAAAGTAGCTGTATAATGGAAAGGCAGAACCTCCCCATTGCTTTTTTGTCTCTGAACAGGAGGCATTTTCCCAGTTTAAAGATTTTAGTGTCTCTCCCCCGCTGTCATCCTTCTTACGTGGCAGCTTCTAGCTGCGTCCTTCACAGCATCCCGACTGGCATCCTGCCTATCCTTTCATCTCCTCCAAATCTTCTATTCACTCAGAAACCCGTAAGACCTTTATTAAAGTAAACTAGGCAACATCACTTTTCCATTAATAACTCACCAATCATGTCTTCTCACCAAAAGAATCAAATTAAACTCCTCCTGTGGCTGAAGGCTGCTCTCTGGGCTCTGCCTTCTTTGCTCTCTCCCACTATATTCTGTTGTTTGTTCATTTGTTTTTGTTCTTTGAATATACTGAGCTTATTCTTATCTTGAGATGTTCCCTCTTGCTGTCCTCTTGCTCAAGCTGACCGTCCCTGCTAAAAAGCAGCCACACCCTCCCTGTCACCATCTGTGACATTACCCAAAGGTGTCTTCTACATGTTTTGGGTAAGTAAGCTCTGGGGGACAGAGACATTGTCTTGTTTGCCACTGAATCCAGAGCACCTAGCAGCTATAAACACAAAACGGGCGTTCTGTGAGTAGCTGTTAACTGACAGGCTTGATCTTTGTAAAATAGCAAAACTATCTGCCAGTGGACTTGCATATGGTAGGTATTCAATAAACATTTATTGAATGAATGGAATTAGCTGCAAATTCCAGTGAATCAGAGGGACAAGGAGTGCCATTTAAGAAGTTTCTACATAAACATTTTATGCTTAATTAACACTTTCACTGAATGTTAAAGAAATAAATAAGCTTTGTAAAAAATTCAGATCAGTATAAAGAAAAATCTCACCACTGAAAGAAAACCATTGTTAACATCTCGATAAGCATTTATATAGACACTTTTCTTATATGCATGCACACACACATTTTTAAACTATTGGTATCATATCATATATGCATTTTAAATAGAAAGCTTGCCAAGTACACTTGCCAAGAAATAATGCTTAAAATATGGAAATGAACATTAAAATAGTTAATTAGGTTGTGTGCCTTACTTATGTATTTTAGGGGGTGATTATAGAAAGCACAGAAATAGGGTTTGCATAGACACATCTATCAGCAGCTGGGCCTATGCCCCATGCCAATGGTGCTCTACAAAGCAGAGGAAAAAGAATTCTCTAGAAAAGCCTGTCAAGCATGAGCTGCTGCTTATTTTTATTTAGATCTAACTCTTCTTCCTTTCAACAGACAAACATTGATTGCTTGGCCTTTCATCTTTTCTAGAAAAAGATGGTGAATATGACCAGAAGGAAACAATTAAGATACAGTATTTTTACCTTTACCATACATTTGTAAAGAATTCAAACTCTCCTGATGAAATTGTATGATGATGGCGATGGTACCAAAATGTCAGGGGTGCTGTTGTCTTCCTGAGAGGTAAAAGAAAACAACTAGATTTGGAAATCTGGTATACAAATGCACATGAATATACAAATGACATTTATAGATCCCAGCATATCCATCCAGCCATGAATATATATAGTTGGCATCAAGTCACCAAGCATAAAAATGTTGTGGGTGTTTACAACTTTTAAAAAAGGCATTATTTGCATTAAAAAAAGTTTTCCAATTTTCAAAATAGTCTGTGTTAGGAGTTAGGAATCTGGGCTAGGAGATAAAGAGGAAAAAAAAAATTCTAGGAGAAAAAAATGTAAAAGTATGCCTATAAATATCAGTCTATATTTTTGGTTGAAGTGCTCTTGAGATTGTGAATGATATTCCATTACTATCCACAAAATAACTTTCTTGAAAGAAAACTATTACCTGAAAATTACTTGCTGTCATGAACAAGTCTTGGAGAATGAGAAGAAGAAAACATCTAATGGAAAGAGATGGAATACAGAATGTCCATGCAATAGTCACTGTTAATATCATTACAGTGATATCATTCAGGACAGGATAAAAATCCCCTAAAATCCCAAGAAGGTGCCCAATACAGTAGTCAGGAATCCCAGGCTAAGACTCAGCTATACTTCTAAAACTTCTAAAACCTTGATTAAATAAAATAAACAATCCTTCCTATTATCTGCCACAATGCTTTCTTTAGAACTTACACTTGAGGTGATAGGGCAGGGTGAAGAATAAAGCATTCTTCACACATCCCATTTGAAAGCAGAATTTCTCTACCAGAAAAAATTCTGATCTGTAAATTTACATGGGTTTCAAAGGGCTTTCAGAGTTCAATTATGAAAATATTCTACTTGTTTATGTGCCAATACCACACACTCATCCCTGCCTCATTTAGCCCTCTAGCCCAGTGTCTCCTTGTCTCTGAACCATTGACATTTGGGGACAGATAATTCTCCACAGTGGGGCTGGCCTGTGCATTGTGGCCTATCCAGCAGCACCTCTGGCCAATGCCCACTACGTGCCAATAGCACCTTTTCTTTCCCCTTCTGCAGCCCCCGTGTGACAACCCAAAATGTTTCTAGACATTGCCATCTGTCTCTTATCACCCTCAGCTGAAAACCACTGTTTTAGGATGAGATGAGAACTTTTAGTGAGAGGGAAGAGTCAGAGAGAGTGAGGAAAATGAGGGCTTTCTCCAGAATTCAGATATTTATTCTCCAAATTATTCTATTTATGGAAATTCTTCAAAGAGGCTTACAAGTGTTTTTTAGGAAATTGATCTTATTCCAAGGCAAGCCAATATTACAAGTATGATTTTAGGCTGTAACTTGTAATGGCTTTTCTGAGAATGTCTTAACGGATAAAAGTTTTGTCTTGAAGAATGCTACTGATTCTTTCATTGTTTTCATAACTTGTGGCACTGGCGGCCTTCCACTTGGAATAGCACCAAATAATATTTTGCTTTCTTCCCCCAAACCTTGCAAACCACTTTGACACACTGATGAAAATACATTTTAGCTGAATTTGTTTTACTGTGATTCTCAAATTTTGTCAACTAGCTAGTAGAGCAACCATTGTAAATTTGAATGTGATAGTTACCTAGATCTTTACTATACATATTACTACACAGGCTTAAAATATTTTACTATCAGCAAAATCGTACTTTGCCTAAAAAAATTGACCTTTCCAAATAACTTTACTACCAAACCTGTCTTAAGCATGACTAAAATCTATATGCCATAATATGAAGCTTGACACACCTTTACTCAGGTTTTACATCTTAATCTCCACTTGTATTTTGCTCTCAAAGAACAGAAAAACACTGCAAATGGTGAGTTTTGCTTTGTTTCAATGATTCTCTAGTTCTCTTCTTCTATATTTCATTTCAACCAACAGTAATAGAACACTGCCTATGTGCTCTGGATTGTGCCAATTTTAATTTTAATTTTAGTGATAAAATCAGATGTATTTCCTTAGAAATCATGCCTTAATTCACCTTATCTCCATTATTTTGACATTAATGAAGTTATTGGCTTCTACATCTATAAATGCAAGACAGAAATGAAGAATTTGGAGAGAGCAGTCCAAGTGTCAGGTAGGATTTTTATAAAGCCAAACATGTACCTATATGATTAGATTCAAAGATGCATTGAGAATTCTGTTTCTTAATATTTTACTACTCGGCATCAAGTAGATGAAAAAAGCTGACGATTTGAGCTAAACTTTTATTTTCACCTGGATAGATGGTAGGCCTAGAAGAATAATCCCACAGGTAAAATTTTTGAAACGTCTGGAATTTCAGATGAGTTCTTGACAAAATATATACTTTCTGGTCTATAAATTGTTGAACATACTTTTCCATACTTGCTATTGATTTATTAATAAGATATTAAACATCAAGCAGTAGGACTAGCATTAATATTAGCAATGCATTGAACAATTTTAGTTTCAACTTTAATTCTTACTTGCTCTTAGATTTTATCTTTTAAATTTGGTGTTAGGCCCCTAACCCAGTGTTGATTTACTCGGCCATGTAGGAGTTATGAAAAATTTTCCCACTGTTACAAGCCAGGTGTTCACAGCTCTTTATGCACCAGGGACTACACTGGAAGCACTCTGAGAATAGGTGTCTATGACCCCTAGCAAGCAGGACAAAGATGGCATGTGGGTCTATTTTCACTGTCCGTTAAGCAAGATGTCTCCATCAGCTTTCTGAGACCCTGGGAGTGCCCTATTTCCCACCCCCACCCCCATCATGGTCCTTCTCCCTATCACCTGGGAGAACTGCCCTTGGCAAGAATAATCCAAGGAACTCTTCCTGTGCTGCTGTGAAGAGTTAGGAGAATAAGAGCCTTCACGCTCTCCTGCTGCTGTGTGCCATATTGAATGATAAAACAGGTGTCACTTTCTACACCTCTACCTGGTCCGAGTGTTACAAAGCCATTAGAACCTTAGAACATTACTTTCAAAGCTTTCTTTAATCTATATGTCATAGGGAACGACAGATGTGCCATCCTTAATTGTGATCTTAAAAACATTCTCTCTCATTTTTCCTCATGTTACTTTCTTTCCCTGTTGTTTAAATTCTTGCTTTTTGATTATTTAATCTTCAAGAAAGAGGAAGACATAGGCTAACAGCCAACTAGAAGATGTTAAGGAAGAGAAAGGACTCACTACAGGAGGTACCAGGGGAGAGTTACCAGCTGTTCAGTCTTAGAACACGTCTGGTGCTGCCAGAATGGACAGGATTCATTTGGCAAATGCTATGGTTTGGGTGTGACTTGTCGCCACCAAAGCTCATTTTGAAATTTGTTCCTCAAGGTGGCGGAGTTGGGAGCAGGCCTAGTGAGAGATGTTGGGGTCACAGGGCAGATCCCTGGTGAATAGATTAATACCCTCCTGGGGGCGAGTGTATTCACCCCCTCCAGGAATGGATTAGTTTCTGTGAGCGTGCTTGATTAGAGTCCGGCTTCCTGGCATTATCTCTCTCACATCCTCTCCTGGCCATGTGATCTCTTCTTACATGCTAGTCCCCCCTTCATCTGCCGTGAGTTGAAGTGGCCTGAGGCTTTCACTAGATATAATTGCCCAATCTTGAACCTTCCAGCCACCAAAATCCTGAGCCAAATAAACTTCTCTTCTTTATAAATTACTCAACCTCAGGTATGCTGTTATAGCAACTCAAAGTGGACTCAGAGAGCGCAGAGATGTGTGGCGGCAGCCACGGGGGCCAACGCATGGTCAGAGTCTTGGCAGTGTGTTTGTTCCTCAGCCTTGGTGGCCAGCCTCCCTGCCCTCCCATCACTCACACAGTGCGAGAAAGTCGAGGAAGTTCAAACAATTATGTCTCTCTAAAATTCGTGTTGGAGTCCTAATCCCTAGTACCTCAGAAAGTGACTTTATAGAGAAATGGGGTCATTGCAAGTGTAGTTAGTTAAGATGAGGTCATACCAGAGTAGAGTGCATGTGTTATCCAATATGAGCAGTATCCTTTATACAAATGGAGACTGTGGAGACATCACCTACACAGAGAGGATGCCGTGCAAAGACTGACGCATGCTGTCATAAGGCAAAAAGCCCCCAGAAGCTGGAAGAAAGGCCCAGAATGACTCTTCTCTAGTACCTTCAGAGAGAATGTGCCCTATCTGTACCTTGAGCCTGGATTTCAAGCATCCAGAAGTTTGAGACAATAGATTTCTCTTCTCTGTTGTTTAAGCCACTGAATTTGTGATACCTGTTATGGCAGCCCTATGAAGCTAATATTGTACAACATGGCAATGATAGACCTGTGCTGATCTTGAATAGAATCTCCCTGGAGGAGTGCTGGTTGGATGAAGCTAAAAAGAGTGTTCAATCCAATCCAAACATCTAGCATAAGACCTGTGTACATTGATAATAGACATCTACTGATTTAAATGTTAACCATATATTTAAAAATTACCTTCACAGCAATGTCTTAACTGGTGTGTGACCAAACAACCGGGCACCATAGCATATGTAAGCTGATGCCTAGAATTAATCACCACAGGGACAGTGGAATGCAGAGAGTGTCCTAAAGTCAGCCGGAACCTCCCCCAACCCTTTCTACTCTGCTTCTTCCTTGGTTAAAGCTTGGACTGATCTATCTTTCGATACAAGCCCAAGCCTGAACCAACACTGAAGCCAAGAGAATATTCTGTTGTGGCTAAGGCAGAGAATGGGGATAGAGGCTCTTGTGTTAGAAGAAGTGAGATTGGACTGCAAAAATCAAGCACTGTTCTTTAGAAAGAGCTCACTAACCCAGAGTTAAGGAGAAGGAAAGTATATTTTTGAGGGAAATGAAAGCATTTTGTGCAAAACCAGTCCTTGGGTCCTCAAAGGTGGGAAGGAAAAAGGAGAAACCATCTGGAAGAAATGAAGGCTTCTTGCTTCATGTGGAATAGACTCCAGCTGCTGGAGGTAGGCAGCTCCACTGGTGGTGATCAGAGACCATATGTCACCTAAGAGCTTATTTATACCCATTAGCTTGATTGAAACTACCTTTGAGGAAATTTCAGTTTTTCTTGTAGATTTAAAGTCAGAAATTTCTGTTCCTCTAAGCACAGAATTGCTTTTAATTATAAATGCATGACATTTAAAATTATTTAAATACAAATATTTTTACACCCAGGGGTGTGGAATGTGGGGTGTGGGATGTGGGGATAGAAGTAATGAATTTTTTTTTTTTCCTGTGCAAAAACCCTGCTGGGAAAATATTTTTCCTTAGTCATCGTTCTGAAAACCATCCCTCTCAGGGATGCTTGTTATTTAAAATTAAAAAGAATTGGCACTTAGAGATTTTTGAATAATTTAGCTGGACTCATTTCAGTGATGATGCAATGGTTACAAATGGGTCAAGGCCCCAGTCAGTTATGGGAATTAATAAATATTTCTGTTTTTGTGGCCACTGTTCATCTGCCCCCCGAAGATGAACAGTGGCCACAAAAACAGAAATATTTATTACTTCCACTTTTCTGGAAGCTCTCTGAGGACAGGGGCTGTCTTTTTTTCTCACTTTCCAGCTGTGGCATCTGGCATCCAGAGTACAATGCATTGAATTGCACTGAACTTGGATGCCTGGTGTGTTGAACTGCACTGAACTTGGATGCCTGGAGAGCTCCAACATTGAGGAAGGTAGGAAACACTGTGATAGTTCTGTAAATTCTCAGGGAACAAAGTTCCTTTAGAACAAAGTCAACAGCATTTCTAACAACAGTTTCACAAATTTCTAGACACATAGCTGCCAACAATGGCTTACACGCAGCTAATGTCTGTCAAATACAACCAGCTCCAGGCAAATTCCAAAGTATGTTTTCTGTGTCCCCACTCTTCACCCTTTTTCTTTTTTTAAATAATCCTCCCAACCATCCATCTGTTTTCAATGCCCATATCTCTCCTATTTTTTTTATCCCTTTCATTGAAATAGGAAAGAACCTCATTTGAATCATTTGTACTTAATCAACTGATTATAATCTGGAGGTAATTAATTTCACTTACATTTTTCTCTTTTATAAAATGAAAGAATGTGTCATACCTGAAAGGAAATCCATAAACACATAGGAAATTCACCCAGTAAGCAAATAGAAATGGCCCTCTGTCCACCTAGAGGCGCCTCTTTCCTTCTCTTCCTGCTTTATTCTTTCCTTCTTGGAGAGTGGGTGGGAAAAGGGCATGGATAAGGTTACCCTGAAGACCAACCCTAACAGTACAATGATTTTAATCTTTTTTTTTTTTTTTGTAGAGACAGAGTCTCACTTTGTCGCCCTCGGTAGAGTGCCGTGGCATCACAGCTCAGAGCAACCTCCAATTCCTGGGCTCAAGCAATTCTCCTGCCTCTGCCTCCCCAATAGCTGGGACTACAGGCGCCTGCCACAACGCCCAGCTATTTTTTTGTTGCAACTTGGCCAGGGCTGGGTTTGAACCTGCTACCCACTGCATATGGGGCCGGCACCCTATGCACTGAGCCACAGGCACCGCCCGATTTTAATCTTTTGAAGGTGACAAGAAGGGACCAAATGGAGAAGGTGGTCTGGACTTTTTCCTATCCCAGACACCTACTTCTGGGACTGGAAGATCCCCTATTGGAGGAATGGTAATGCACCTTGCCTTAGGCACTTTAGGCAAATAGTCTCTTCCTTAGCCTCTTTTTCTTTCTATTAACATAACTCAGTTCCTTCCCTCCACTTTAATCCAACCCTTTCCATCCTTGTGCTTGAACAACAAAAACCATAATGTGCCGAGTCTGCCCAGTGCTGGTAGGAGTTGGTATACATCCTTGCTAATCTGAACACAACCCCAAAGGCAGGTTAATATTGTCTCCATTTCACTTGTAAGATTCAGAAAGGCCAAGTCACATCTTCGGAGTCACAGCACTAAGCGACCATGTCAAGGAATTTGGGTCTTTTTACTTCTGAAGCTCATGTCCACGGACCCTGCTTCCCAGATGCGTTTTAATGTCTGGCAGTCTGGTGTTCATCAAAAAAAATTGATAATATTATTATTCTGCTCTCTCTCTAATCTGACCACTTGGATCACATCATCATACTTCCTATATTATTTCTGCCTCTAAAAGAATGTCCTTTGAGTGTTTGATAGGCCATGTGATCAAAACTGAAGGTAAAACTGCTTCTGTGATCTCAGTTTGTTAATTTAATTAAGTCACTTAGTTGCTTAAGTTAGAAACCTGGGACTCTTGATTTTTCTCTTTCTCTCACTCTCCTTATTCACTTGGTCACCAAGTTCTGCAGACTGTCCCACATACATATACATATCAACATAATATACACATGTACAGTGTAAATCCATTCCTGGACCATCATTTTTCGTCTTGCAAGAGTCCTAAACTGTTGTCTCATTAAAACCTCCATCTTGCTATCAAAGTCATTTTTTTCCTAAAATACACAATTATGTCATTTTCTTGCTTATAAGGGCATATGTTCTTAGCATGGCATAGAAGACACCCCACAATCTGCCCTCATCTCCACACCATTGTTCCCTGCCATGACCCCAACTCCCTAGCTGGTTTTGAACCTGCAGTGTCCTTTGAATTGTTTTTATAACTGCTAAACTCTCATTTTCTTGTTCTTCAAGGCCGTCTTCTATTCACACATCGAGGCCAAGTTCGAATGTCAGTTTTGCTGTAAAACTCTACCTGATTTCTCTGGAAAACTTAGCTTCTCTGTACTTCCATAGTTCTGAGCATACACCTAATTTATAAGAACACACACCATTGCACTTGAATGTCTGTCCACAGTGGCCCATTGGAATGAGAACTCCTTTTAGCTACAAAGATCTCGTGTTATCTGTACTTAGAACTCAGATATCTTGCACTGTTTCTGGCACACCAAAGATCCTCAATAAATTCTGTTGGGTTGAATTTAATTGAAGTGTATCTGAGAAACAAGAGTTTCTTAGTGTCACCTCCCAGTCTTATGATTAGATAGCTATTCAAATTTAAGGTGAGGCTTGACCAAAATAAGGAAGATTGCAAAGGTTGCCTTTTATGTCTGTGGCCTCTTTTTTTTTTTTTCCTTTTAACTTGTTTTTTCCTACCACTAACAGCCCCTCTCTTCCTGTTAGATTGCCAGTGACTGCCTACATTTTTGCTCAGTCCCCTTTTCTATATCAAGAAGGCTCTGGAAGCCTCACTTGCGTACCAGCTGACACTCCCAGATCTGCTGCACACTAGGTGCAATCCTGGGTAAGTTCTTCAACCACCTGAAATTATTTTATCACCTATAACATAAAGATTGTATTATCTTGTGCACTGCTCTGGGGTTGCTGAGGGGATTGCTGTGGGGATTCAGTAAGAAACTCCAAGTAACACATTAGCACAATCCCAGGCACATAATAATGGCTCAGTTAATGTTTTTTTAAAAACTTCCCTCTGTATACTAATACACTGATTCTTCCCAATGCATTTGCTTTAAAAATTGCTATTTAATCGTGGAATGATTTCTTGTTTTTTTCTTTTTTAATTGTGGAATGATGTCTTATTAAAGAAACTGATTTGTTCTTCTATTATCCATTGACAACTTCCTTGGCTTCCTACCTTGTACTGAGAATGCAAGGAGGAAGACTCAATCCCATCACTGGAAAGTGTGCAGATCCACAGAGTCCTCAGCGCAGGAGCTGACATGTGGAGCATTCCCAGAGTTCAGAGGAGAGGCAACTAGCACAGCCTGTGAGGGATGCTGGGGCAAGTTTCCCAAGAAGGGTCTACGAGGGCTGGAATCAGTCAGAGGGGAGGGCAGTCTTGCCAGAGGAAACATGAGCAACGGGACAGAGTCAGAGTTTGACAGGAGAGGAGAAATGACAAGTCATTTCATTCAGCGGCAGTGTGGGTGTGTGTAGGACTGAGTCAGAAAGACGAGGCTAAGCAGATAAACAGGTGGCCAAATCTCAGGGGCAACAGCAAGTGGGTGGGGAAGGGTGAGTAGGGGTTCTTTCAGCCTAAGATATCTCAACTGTGTTTGCCTATTGGTGTCACCTGGAGCTTTTAAAAATACAATTGCCCTTGGTCAATTACATATGAATCACTATGAATGGAACCAAAGTATCATTTTCTTTTTAAAGTTTCTTAAGTGATTCTAAGATGCAGCCAAGATTGAGAACTGCTATAATCTAGCCCCTGAAATGATACCGAGACTGGGGCATGAAAGGTAACTCGGTGTAATTATGGACCTTGAGAATGGGGAGGAAACTTAAAGCACATTTGATCCTACTCCTGTATGTTTTAATAAATTGATTTTTTATTGTGGTAAAATATACATAATATAAAATTTACCAATTCAGCTATTATCAGGTGTACAATTCAGTGACATTAAGTACACTCACTTGTCCAACCACCACCTCTATCCATTTCCAGAAATTCTCATCACCTCAAACGGCAACTCTGTACCCACTGAACACTAATTCCCATTCCTCCTTCCCCCCAGCCTCTGTGAGTACCCTTCTTCTTTCTGTCTCTGGATTTGACTATTCTGGGTACCTTCTACAAGTAGAACCATATAATATTTATCCTTTTTGACTGGCTTATTTATCTTATCATAATGTCCTCAAGATTCATTCGTGTTGTATGTGTCAGACTCTCCCTCCTTTTAAAGACTGAACTACTATGTGTATTTACCACATTTTGTTTATCTATTCATCTATCAATGTATATTTGATAGATGTTTGGATAAACATCTTTTGGCTATTGTGAACAATTTTGCTGTCAAATAGGTATACACGTATCTGTTTGAGTCCTTGATTTTTTTTTTCTTGAGAATTTCACTCTGTTGCCCAGGCTAAAGTGCTGTGGTGTAAGCCTAACTGAGGGCAGCCTCCAAATTCCTGGGTTCAAGTGATCCTCCTTCCTCAGCCTTCTGAGTAGCTGGGACTACAGGTGGCCACCACAATGCCTTGCTAATTTTCTATTTTTAGTTGAGAACAGTGTCTCCCTTTTGCTCAGCCTGGTCTTGAGCTGCTGTGCTCAAGGGATCTTCCTATCTTGCCCTCCCAGAGTGCTAGGATCACAAGTGTGAGCCACTGTGTCTGGTCTGAGTTCCTGTTTTAAATTCTTTTGGGTATATGCCCAGAAGTGGGTTGCTTGATCATACAATAATTCTGTTCTAAGTTTCTGAAGAACTTTCATACTGTTCTCCACAGGCTGAACCATTTAACATTACCACTAGCAGTGCACAAGAGTTCCAATTTCTCCAAATCCTTACCAACACTTGTTATTTTCTGGTTTTAAAATAACTGTTGGGTTAGGCAGTTAGGGAGGCATGAGCAGGGTGGATGGCGGTGCAGTTAGGCTGTTTTGGACTGGCCTGGGTCAGGCTGACCTGGCCTGTTGTGGGAATGGGGCTAATTGCTAATCATGACCTTATAGGTGGGTGGTTTGGGGAGCTGGTTGTTTGGGGGGACTTATTAATGTCTCTGGGACTTTCTCACATGGAGAGGTAGAGGCAAGTTGCTATGAGGACACAGCGTGTTATGGGAACATGCTTATGGGAACAGGAACCTGTGATGGGAATAGCCTGATTAGGACCCTGGGAAGCTTCTAAGAAGCTGACACCCCTCAAAAGTTGTGTCAGCACGGAGCTGTCTAGGATGTCTGTAGTTGCTAGGATGGAGCCCAGTCTGCTGTACAAACCATTAAAATAAACTTTTCTTGCTATATTTTACTTGCTCTTGCTCTCTGGAGTTATTTTGGTGACTACCTTGAGCTGTCACTGTGCTGCCCTAACATTTTGGGAGTCAGCCAGGAGCAGGAGCTCTTGTTTAAACTTTGGCACTTTGCCTGCTTGCACCTGCTTGCTCGCACCTGCTTGCTCTGCTCATTCCTTCTATCAGTTCTGTACCAGCAACTATTCTTTGGTCTGGGAAACTGAGAACCCGGGAACAAGGGGACCTGACATCTGGGCCCCTGCACCTCACACAGCCATCCTAATGAGGGTGAAGTGGTATCTCCTTGTGGTTTCAGTTTCTACTCCCTTAAGGATCCATGATTGAGTGTCTTTTTATGTGCTTATTGCCACCTGTATATCTCCTTTGTAGAAATCCCTATTCAAGTCCTTTGGCCATTTTTAAATTGGGTTGTTTGGTTTTTTTGCTGCAGTTGTTATTGAGTTGTAGGAGTTCTTCATGTATTCTGGACATTACCCCATACCAGATGTATGGCTGGCACATAGTTTCTCCCATTCCCCAATTTGCCTTTTCATTCTGTTGAAGTGTTCTTTGATGCACAAAGGTTTTCCATTTTGAAGTCCTGTATATCTACTTTTCTTTTGTTACTTGTGCTTTTGGTATCAAAACCCCTGTATTGTATAGTGGTGCACACTCATTCCCCCAGGTTGGGCTCCCTGGGAAACAGACTCTGAGTTGAAGATTAGGGCACAAGTAGTCCCCCCTTTATTTTGAGTTTGTTTCCTGCAGTTTCAGTCACCCATCGTCAATGGCAATCTGAAAATATTAAATGGAAAATTCCAGAAATAAACAATCCCTAAGTTTTAAATTGCACATCATTCTGAGTAGAGCGATGAGATCTTGAGCCATCCTGCTCCATCCTGCCTGGAATGTGAATTGTCCCTTTGTTCAGGGAGCCCACACTTTCTAAAGTCCCTGCCTGGGAGTTGCTTAGTAGCGATCTCAGTTACCAGATTAACTGTCCTGGTATCACAGTCTTGTGTGCAAGTGACCCTGCACAAGGGTAGTGATGCTGGCACTTCCGATTGTCAAAGAGAAGCCATCAAGTTCTTCTTTTAAGTGAAAAAGTAAAAGTTCTGATATTGCTAAAATCCACAATAAGAACGGTTCCATCATCTGAGTTGTCTCAAATTAGTCTTTTAGTGTACTAAAAGACACTGCTTTGGAGATTTCAAAGATTTTAGTCATGTGCCAGAAAATAGGGCAGAGACCAAAAATATATTTCTTATTGTGTCGTATCTCTGTTCACTTGCTTTGGTCTCCTGGGGCTGGGGTGCCACTGGTAGTTTAATATAATTTAGGGAGGAGTGTAAGGTCTCTGGGAATCCCCACCTATTCTCTCCAGGTTTGCTCCCTTCTTTCCCTCCTTGCCTTTCACTTTACATTCCTGGTCTCTCTCCTCCCCCACCTACAAAACTATGATGTTGCTGCTGCCCTTCTGTTGAAATCTGCAGTCTAAATTCATGCCCCAGAGTTCTTGCCACTCCAAGACTTTGACCACATGAGGCACAGAAGCAGGGGTAGGGGTAGAAAGCAGCATCTCAGGTCCTGAGTATGGGGCAAGGGGTGAGGGCAGAGCCCGCAGACATGGGGATAAAATATTTGAGCATAGAGAACCTTGGCCCAGAGTTATGGGCTCAGATAGGACGGGGCAGATCCTGAATAATACAAGCACACAGATGATAAGAAAGTTTTAAAGAAAGGATGGTGGGTCTGATGATTAAATGATACTTAGCATTAGGTACACAGTAAACATTGACCTTGGTTTTAGATGTTGAAGAAATGACAAAAGGAGAAGAAAAACATATTGAGGCTTGGTGCTCTTAGCACAGTGGTTAGGGTGCTGGCCACATACACTGAGGCTGGCAGGTTTGAACCTGGCCTGGATCAGCTAAAAACGACAATGACAACTGCAACAACCACAACAACAACAATAAAAAAGCCAGGTGTTGTGGTGGGCACCTGTAGTCCCAGCTACTTGGGAGGCTGAGGCAACAGAATCACTTAAGCCCAAGAGTTTGAGGTTGCTGTGAGCTGTGACGCCACAGCACTCTACCAAGGGTAACGTAGTGAGACTCGGTCTCAAAAAAAAAAAAAAGGAAAAAAGAAAAACATATTGAGTTAATAACTGTATAATTATTATGCAATATAATTCTATATATTAAAAGTTAAATGTGTTATTTTTTTCTCAAGTTGTGTTTGGTTTTTTGCTTGTTTGTTTGGTTTTTTGGAGACAGTCTCTCTCTGTCACCTGGCTAGAGTGCCATAGCGTCAGCCTAGCTCCTGGTGATCCTCCTGCCTCAGCCTCCCCCGTAGCTGGGACTACAGGCATGTGTCACTACTCCCAGATAATTTTTTCTATTTTTAGTAGAGACAGAGTCTTGCTTTTGTTCAGGCTGGTCTTAAACTCCTGAGTTTAAGGGATCCTCCTACCTGAGTCTCTCAGAGTGCTAGGATTACAGACGTGAGTCACAGAGTCCAAGCCTGGCCCTGAAATTGTATTTGGGCAGAGCAATAAACTCTTTCATAACAAACCATAAGGTTCATAAATTGTGGCTCACACAGCAGGGAAGTCGACTCACAACCCCAGAAAGTTAGGATACACTGCAATGTATCCTCTTTAAACAGAAAGAAACTACACTTTTGGATTCCTCTTGGCCTCCCTTGAGCTCTCAGAGATGTGTTGAGATTCTAATCCTAAACTCTGAGACTTGTTTCTCAAAAAAAAATTTCCTTAATAATCTCATTGATATACCATAACCATGTTTTGTGACAGTGTTTCCTTAAAAATGTTTCTACTTAAAATTGGATGTTTGAAATATTGAATTGAATTTATTTTCCTAAAAAATAAAATGTTTAAATCATTGGACTCGGGAACATTTCTATTCCTAGCCCTTAAACAACCGGCCACAGTTTTAATTAAAGTCCACTCCCCAAAGGTCTTCCCAAGGCCTTTATGTCACCTAAGTTGGGCTCTGTTTGGAGGCTGAGTAATCTTTTGGGGAGAAGTATTCCTAAAACAGTATTATCTTTTCGGAAATGGCTCAGAATGATCTAGATGGAAGAAGAAAAGGTAGGTTTTATGTTCTTCTTTCCCCTTCTCATGGCATCATTTTAAAATTCCAGAATTTTCTCTCACTCCCCCACCCTATCATCTCCCACTCCTATCCCTGCCCCCAAATTAAATTACCCCTTTCAGGGATTAGGAATACCCACCAGATTAAGCAGGACTTCACCTGTGCAGAATTTCCATTTTGACCCTGATTTAATTTCTGAGTGTCATTTTCATTTCTTGTTCTGACCCTATTTATACTCTTGACATCCCCAGATATTTCTCTGGGGAAATTTACTCAGAATAAACCCACAAATGCAAATTCTCTGGAAAATAACTTAACAAGGTTATATTTTAAAAAGAAAACAACCATCTTGATATTTTCTTTAGGCTGCAGCTTCATTTCTCTTAAGGCATCCATGTGGGAATTGAAATTTCTTTGGTTGCAATCAGGCGTTGTCTTTATCCTCATCACCGTGATTATTGCTATTAAGTATTCAGCCCACATTTTTATAATTGAGTCTTGGGACTGGTTTTTAGAGTTTCATGATCATTTCCTTAATTGCTTCCATTTTTCAGGATTTTACTGTGATACTGGCTACAAATTCTCATTCTTTAAACTGCCTGAAAATTAGGACTTGAATTTTATTACCAAGTAGCTAAATGGAAAATCCCTCTCCTAGGATTCTTTAGGAGTAAGAGGGCACAGGAGAGACCTCCTAGGATATGCTGTATCATCACTAGCTGGCTTGGAAGCTCAAGATGTGAGCAGCTTCTCCACTTTGGTGTGCTATTTATCAGTGTGATAACTCACCAGGGCCTTAGCAAAATCATCCCGCCATCTGACTGCTTTGCCTCATTGTTTAGTGTAGGCCAAGTTACACCAAATCAAGTCTTATCTCCCTTTGTCTATCAGTATGTCCCTATTGCCAGGTGGCCCAGGTAGTTCCTTACTTCCTACCTTCAGTTTCTAGCAGTTCCTGGGCCCTCCAGGACAGCATAGAGCGCTGCAATCACAGGGATCAAGGACACTTCCTAAGAAACACCTAAACTCCCTGGAAGGATCTGGATATTTGCCTCCTTCAAATCTCATGTTGAAAGGTACAGCCTAGCTGGAGATGGGGCCTAGAGGGAGGTGTTAGGGGTGGGGCCTAGAGGGAGGTGTTCAGGCCATGTGGCTATAAAGGAATACCACAAAGAATACCAGGGTTGCTTAAGGGCTAGGAATGGTATTGAAAGGGCGAGGTTATGGTATACCACCAGCTTATGAAAGAAGCTGGTGCCATGCTTCTTTTATAGCCTGAAGAACCATGACTCAAATAAACTTAAAAAAAAATAAGTTGCCCAGCCTCAGCTATTCCTTTATCACAACACAAATGAACTAATACTCCCTCCTCAGACCTAAAAAAGGTATAATACTTTTGTGAGTTTTCATATATCCCAATCCCTTCTGCTTCTCCCATCCCTCTCCTCCTGGCCCTCCACAAAGCAGAAATTATTAGCTAGGGATAAACAGTCTCACTGATGTCATCTTTGGACAAAGAAGATAATTCACATTTACCAATCTTTTAACTTACTCTGTGATTGGGTTTATAATTTCTTCTGAAAGGAAGGAAGATTCTTTACGCTTCTGAAGTTGGTTTTTAACGTATAATTCTTGCCTACAATGTTGGAGTTGGTGAAATGGAAGTAAGCAAAGGGTAATCTCTCTTTTACCAAAGACAGCAAAGCAAGTTCTCAATTCAAAGAACAGAACTGGGCTTGTTATTAAAACTCATAGCAACCTATTTGTTACTTGACTCTGTAAATTCTTTAAAGATTTTTTTTAAAAAATGTTATGGTTTGCTTTTCAAACTGTGACTGTCATAAACAAATAATACCTGGCTGACCAGAATTGAATCTGGGGCATGTGCAGGGTCAGTTCCAGAGAATAGGAGACATGGATTTTTTTAAGCTGCCACCTAAGGGAAAAGGTTCAGCAGCTTAAAAACCAACAGCAGTGCTTCTAGATAGAGTTAAAGCAAAAATGCTAAATATTGAGAGTAAAGGATAAATACAGGTTCCTGGGGAAAATGGCAAGTGACAGGCAATAGAAGTTGGGAAATACTCACCAAAGCCATTCAATTAATTCTGCCATACTGTGTTTCCGTGAGTGAGACTGTTTTCACCTAGGAGGCTAGTCCTATATTGGCTCTTGGGTCTCATCTTTTTAAAGATATCACTTAACTTTTATTCTATAAATTGATGCTTTTTCACTATTATCATCAAATCAGCAATCCCTTTCTCCAGGATGCAGACCAAGTCCTAATTTGCCAGATCCCCTGGGAACTAAACTTTCAGTGGAATTAGACAATGTCTTTTCCTCGTGGAAGTTTGTTGAGATGGTTTTCTGGAGTTGATACCTTTACTGACTTCCTGAAGCTTATTTTATATAACATGCGTGGCATATGTACTATCAAAACGCATGTGCAAATGTACTAATCCTACAAGCATAAGGACAGAATGAAAAGAAGCTATTGTATTTGCCCCTCACAATCAATTTTTTGCTCCCATATAGAGACAGATAAGGGATAATGCTTGGGGGATAGAAAAAGAGAGAGAGAGAAAAAAGTTCCCGCTTGCAACATCCATCCTTTTCCAGAAAAAAAAAGAAAGAAAAAAGAAAACCTATTTATGTCTCTAGTGCTTATTGTTTCCATATCTTACTACAAAAAATGAAAAATATAAATCCCAAATAACTTTCAGATCTCATTTTTTTTAACAATTCAGCTCTGACCACTGAGGGTATTTAAAGAGAACTATACAGGGGAACTTCTTTAAGTGATAAAGATTATCTTTAAAAAATCCACAACTAGCACCACACACAATGGTGAAATACTGGATACTTTTCCCCCCCTCAGGAAAAAGACACGAATGTCCATTCTTGACACTTATATTCAACCTTGTACTGGAGACTCTAGACAGGCAATTAGGTATTAAAAAAGAGGCATCCAGACTGGAGATTAAAAAGTAAAATTATCTTTATTTGAAGATGACATGTTACACATAGAAAATCCCAACAAGTGCATTAAAAAAACTATTAGAACTAATACATTCAGAAAGGTTGCAAAATCAATACACTTCTAAATATTGGCAAAGAACCATGTCAAAATGAAATTTAAAAAACAATTTCACTTATAGTAGCATCAAAAAGATAGAATAGGAATGATTTTAACACAATAAGTGGAAGATTATACACTGAAAACTACAAAATATGATTGAGAGAAATTAAAGATCTAAATATAGCCATGTGTTGCTGAATGACTGAGTTATGTTCTGAGAAATGTGTCACAAGACATAGGTGATTTCATCATCGAGAACATTGTAGAATGTACTTATTCTACAGATGATAAGCCTTTTACACACTTAGGTTGTATGCTACAGCCTTTGATTCCTAGGGTACAAATCTGTACATTATGTGACTGCAATGAATACTATAGGCCAGTGGTTCTCAACCTTCCTAATGCCATGGCCCTTTAATACAGTTCCTGTGGTTTGCAACCCACAGGTTGAGAACCACTGCTATAGGCAGTTGTAACATAGTGTTAAGTATTTGTGTATCTACAAGTATCTAAACATAGGAAAGGTAAATGTGGCATTATACTCTTATGGTACCACTGTTGTGTATGTGGCCATTTGTTGACCAAAATGACATCATGTGGCACATGACCATAAATAGAAAGACAGGCCATGTTCATGGAGTGAGAGACTTACTAAGATTACTTAAGATGGTAATACTCCTGAAATTGATCTACAGATTCAATGCAACACATATCGAAATTCCAACTGGCTTTCTTTTTTTTTTTTGGCACAAATTGTTTCAAAACTTATTAAATAGCTTCAGTAAACAAGACAACATGGTTGCAACAGAAGGATAGACATATAGATCAATAGAATAGAAAGGAGAGTCCAGAAACAAACCTTCACATTCATAGTCAAATAATATGCTATGAGGGAGCTGGTCAAGGCTATTCAAGGGGAAAAGTAATCTTTTTAACAAACAGCACTGAGACGCATAGATATTTGCATGCAGATGAAAGAAGTTGGATCCTGACCTTGTGTCTTATAGAATAATTAACCCCAAATGAATCAAAGACCCAAATGTAAGAGTGAAAATTATAAAACTCTTAAAGAAAACATTATAGTAAAAGTTTGTGACCTTGGATTGGATAAAGGTTTCTTTGATACGAAACCAAAGTACATGCAGGCACATGTAGTATGAAAATTCATGTGCAAATGTACTGCACCCTACAAGCATAAGGTCTCATGATGTTGATAAAGCTGAACATCACCAACATTAAAAACTTTTGGGCTGTGATAAGTTAAAAAGCAAACTAAAAAATGGGGCAAAATATTTATAAACTGTACCTCTAATAAGGAACTTATATCAGAATATATAAAGATTCTTATAAAGAAAAATAAAACAACCCAATTTAAAATTGGGCAAAGACTTTTATTCAATATAGTAATAGAAGTCCTAGCTAGAGCAATTAGGCAAGAGAAAAAAGTAAAGGGCATCCAAATTAACGAAAGGAAGAAGTCAAATTTTCCTTGTTCACAGATAACATGACATTATATTTAGAAAACTTAAAGACTCCCCCAAAACCTGTTAGAACTGATAAACCAGCAAAGTTGCAGGGTGCAAAATAAACATATGAAAGGAATTAACATTTACATATACCAACAGCAAACAATCTGAAAAAGAAATCAAGAAAGCAATTCCATTTTCTCCATATCTTCACTGACACTTGTTAAAAAGTGGTTGGTGAGAATATAGGTTGGTGCAGCCAGTATGGAAAACAGTATGGAAGTTCCTAAAGAAATTAAAAATGAAACTAACTTATGATCCAGCAATACTTTTCTGGGAATACACCACAGATCATTAGAAAATAAAAACTTTAAGTAAAAAGTTAACAACAACAAAACAAAAAAGCAATTCTATTTACAATATAAAGTACCTAGGAATAAATTCAACCAAAGAAATGAAAGATCCCTACAGTGAAAACTATAGGACACTGATGAAAGAAATTGAAGAAGAAACAAAGAATTAGAAAGATATTCAATGCTCACTAATTGAAAGAATTAATATTGTTAAAATGTCAAAACTACCCAAAGAGATCTCCAAATGCAATGCAATCTCTATTAAAATACCAATAAAATTCTTGGAAATAGAAAAAAAAATCCTAAAATTTGTACAGTTGCACTGAAGAACTTAAATAGTCAAAGCAATTCTGAATTAAAGAAAACAACGTTGGAGGTATCACACTACCTGACTGCAAACTATACTTCAAAACTGTTCTAACTAAAACATGTACTGGCATAAAAACAGACACACTGGTCTCTAATCACTGGATGAGGGAATCCAGAAATATATCCACACATTTAAAGCTAATTCATTTCTGACAAAGGTGCTAAGAACGTATATCAGGGAAAGAACAATCTCTTTACCATATACAAAAATCAAATCAAAGTGGATTAAAGATTTAAATCTAAGGCCTGGAACTATGAAACTACTAGAAGAAAACATTAGGAAAATGTTCCAGAACATTGGTCTGAGCAAAGACATTTGAGTAAGACCCCAAAAGCACACTCAATAAAAGCAAAAATAGACAAATGGGATTATATCAAGCAAAAAAAAAAGCTTCTACACAGCAAAGAAAACAATCAGCAAAGTAAAGATACAACCTACACAATGAGAGAAGATATTTACAAACTATACATCTGGCAAGAGATTAATTACCACAATATATAGGGAACTCAATTCAATAGCAAACCCCCTAGATAATTTCACTAAAAAATAGGTAGAGCTGGGTACCAAGGCATGCGCTTTATAATCCCAGCTGCTTGGAAGACTCTGCCAAAAGGGTTCCTTTAGCCCAGGAGTTTGAGACCAGCCTGGGCAACATAGTGAGTCTCTGTGTAAAAAGAAAATAGGCAAATTATCTGGATAGACATTTTTCAAGAGAAGATGCACAAATGGCCAAAAGGTATATGAAAAAATCCTCAATATCACTAATCAAGAGGGAAATGCAAATTAAAACCATAACTAAATATCATTTCATCTCAGTTAAAATGGCTTTTATCAAAAAGACAGAAGATAACAGATGCTGGTGGGGATGCAGAAAAACATGCATGCCTAAACACTGTTGGTAGGAATGTTTCCATAGCCGCTTTAGAAAACAGTGTATGTATATAGAAAACAGTATGGATGTTCCTTTAAAAAACTCAAAAATAAATTAAAAAAAAAAGAACCAAAATAGAACTACCATATGATCCAGCAATCCCACTGCTGAGTATGTACCCAAAAGAAAGGAAATAAGTATATTAAAAGGATATCTGCACGCCCATGTTTATTGTAGCACTATTAGCAACAGTTAAGATAAAGAATAGTGGATGAATGGATAAAGAAATTGTGTTATACATCACAATGGAATATTATTATCTGTTAAAAAAGGACAAAATCCTTTGCAGCAACATGGAAGGAACTGGAGGTCATTATGTTAAGGTAAATAAGTTAGGCACAGAAAGACAAATACCACATGTTCTTACTCATAAGTGAGAGCTAAAAAGGGGGATTTCATGGACATAGAGGTGATTGAGAGTTACCAGAGGCTAGGAAGGGTATAGGGAAGGGGAGATAAAGAGAAGTTAGTTAATGCATACAAAAATATAGTTAGATCGAATGAGAACTAGTGTTTGATAGTACAGTGGGGTGAATGTATTTAACAATTTATTACATAGTTCCAAATAGTTAGAAGAGAACTGGAATGTTCCCAACATAAAGAAAAGATAAATGTTTGAGGCAATGGATATCCCAGTTACCCTGCTTTGATCATTACACATCTTATGTATGTATCAAAATATCACATGTACTCCCAAATATGTACAACCATTATGTATAAATTAAAAACTGGGCAAAAGACTTAAATAGACATTTCTTCAAAAAAGATCATTGCAGAGGAGGAGCCAAGATGGTGGCCGAGTAACTGCTTCCTTGCAAATGGGCTCAGTGAGACTGGGGAGAGAAGACTTCAGGCATCTCTGGCTGGCGAGATCTGCCCAGAAACATCCCTTTGGGGACACAGGGAGACAGCGTGAAACTTCTGGACCCCCTGAGGAAGGCAAAAGCAGTGGACATCTGGCAAGTGGTTGCATATGTTCATTTGGTCTAATCCTGCTGGCAGCTGTGACTACAGCACCAGTGAGATTGCAAACTGGAAAGGCCTTACCTGTGAGCTGTTTGGGTTTCTTTTGGACTTGGCACTCGGTTGAACTGCCTTGAGAGAACTGGGGCAAGAGTG
>CAUYON010036961.1:0-10889 GCA_963573935.1 Arctocebus calabarensis
TGCTAAGAGCAAGGCCTGTGAATCAGTATTTTAAAGTTGAGGATGCCATGAAGGCTATCTGTAACAGTACGATCAAAATATTTCTGATTGTATATGAAGCACATTGTGCCCTATGATTGCACCAATGTACACAATTATGATAATAAAATTATTTTTAAAAAAAAGCTGGGAGAAACTACCATAACTTTATCCCTTCCCCCCAACTCTTTAGGTCCTGTCAATGATTCTCAGCCTTACAGGTGAAAGATGCATAAACTATACATTGTTGCCATGCTTTAAGTTGTAAGAGACATAGTCTGAACCATTCATCTTTATGATTTCACTGATAAGCAAAATATAGAATCAAGATAGGAAGTTGAAGTCTTTAAATCATTTTTTTCTTCAAACCATGAAACAAATATTTAAATGACAACAGAATTGGACTTGCTGCTTCACAATGAATGGGTAAACTTACTGAGTTCCAATGCTCTGCAATAATTTATTCCATGTTACTGTGAAGTACCACAGTGGTATGTGTTTGAATGGGTACTTGGGCAGAAGCAATGTTGAAATAACACAAAAATTTACACAAAAGAAAAAAAAGTTAACCATGTGAGGTGATGAACAGATTAATTAGCTTGATTGTGGAAATATTGTCACAATGTCTACACATATCAAAATATTACTTTATATACCTTGAATATATATATAATTTTTATGTGTCAATTATGCCTCAAAAAGATGTGCAATTGCTTCCAATTCTGCATTATTATGAATGAGTGAAAAAAAGGTAAAGGAAAAAACCAAGTAGTAGGAAATTCAAGGAGAAAGAGCTAAATGTTTAATTGGTAAATTATCTGGAAAGAGATGGCACAATATTTATAGGATAAACAGGGAGCCCTGCCTCCTCTCTGAGACTTCTTTTTTTAATAATGTCTATTATTTAGGTGATGGGCCTTTGTGAATTTCACAAACTGCAGTATGTTGTTCTTCTTTGAGATTTTATTGCTACAGAGGTTATTTTTTGTGCTAAAAGTATGAAAATGTCATGTCATAATGAATGGAGATTATTTTGAAAAATCTAGGATAAGCCCAAGTGCCCATCGATCCATGAATGGATTAATAAATTGTGGTACTTGTATATCACGGAATATTTTGCAGCCTTAAAGAAAGATGGTGACTTTACCTCTTTCATATTTACATGGATTGAGCTGGAACACATTCTCCTTAGCAAAGTATCTCAAGAATGGAAGAAAAAGTATCCAACGTATACAGCCCTAATATGAAGCAAATGTATATCTTTCATTTGAAGGCTACAACCCAATTATTGTACAAGAAGATGGGAAAAGGGGAGAGGGAGGGAAGGGGAGGGAGAGGGTGGGGGGAGAGAGGATAAAGGGTGAGATCATATTTGAGGTGCATCTTTGAAGGGTCAGGAGAAAACTACTAAATGCAGAACACAAGTGTTTTCACACAATAAATGAGAAAATCTCACGAATGTTATGTTGAACAGGCGGATGAAAATATCTCAGATTGCATATGAAGCCCGCACACTGTACTCCATGATTGAACTAATGTACATAGCTATGATTCAATAAAAAATTAAATTAAATTTTAAAAAAAGAAAAAAAGAAAAATCTAGGATATACAAGAACCATAGAACATTTTAGCACACATTTATTGTGTATAATTATTTTATTTTTGTAAGTCATCGTTCCTCCAAGGACATGGAGCATGCTTTCTACTTTTATACTTCCCATAGTACTAAGCTCATGATATTTCCTCAATAAATACCTATTGATTGAGTACATTCACAGCCTTATGAGTTCTATTTTATGTATGAGTATAATCCTTTAGAAGTAGAGTTTTCTACAGTAAGACTACCTTCTCTATTTTTCTACTAATGGGGTTTAGGACATGCTACCCTATAATACGTATGTCACCTCTGCATTTGAGAAAATAGGAGAAGCAGGAAGGTCACTCTCATCTTCTCTTTACCCTTCTCTCCTGAAGCAGAAAGCTTCATTCCAGAGGAGCCTTTCTACACATGGAGTGAAGAAACACTGTTATCTCTGAAGATAGAACTATACAAAGAATCAGAACAAACAGATCTTGCTAAGTCCCCACATCTATTATATAGGATCATACCCCCATTGTCCAATCATACCCCTCCACAACTATCTACTTGTTCATTAAACCTAAGCATAAAGACACACAAGTTTCCCTGTTTCTTTGAGTTTCCATTTCCTTATAAATTTTCTGTGTTGCATAAAACTTACGTATATATTAAATAAATTTGTATGCTCTTCTCTTTCGGTAAGGGGCCCCAGCAATGAACCTAAGTTGGGGAGAAAAGATCACTTTGTCCCCCTAAACTACATAAGGGAAACAGTTATATTCAAACTGGTATTACGAAAGACTGCTTTGTAAAGAAACAAGTCCTTTGCCAAAATTAGATTGAACAAATGTTACTTTTTCATTATTACCCAGCATACTAGTTTCCTCCAAAGGAGAGCCCCGTAACTTATAAATTTGAATGGGTATGAGCTATCTGCATTTAGAGAACAAAACCATGATTTCCAATGTTTGTCACTTCATAATGTAATGACTTCCTATGTATTACCCATATATATAAGAGGATGAAGGTGGGCTGGTGGTGGGGAGAAGTGGAATTAAAAAGACAGCACATGCAAGTTTACTGGCATAATAGTTTTACAGAATTTCTAACACTGTAAATTAGCTAGATCTATTAAAACTTCTATTCCTTCTGTATACTAGATGAGTAACCTCATTAATCTTGACAAAGGTCAAGAATCTGAAAGTAAATTAGCACATACAGTAGTATGTTTCAGTTTCTTCATTTATAATTAAGATTCTCCATTACTGAATTTTAAACGCTCATTTTGTCCACCCTAAGTCTATGCAAGGAATGAGCAATGACCAGTTCCTTAATAAAGCAAAGTATGTAAATTAATAGCAGTGTGGAATCTAAGAGAAAGAGTACAGTATACTAGGAGGAGGGCAGTTCAGATTAAAAGGTCAGTGAAAGCAAAGATTAAAATAAAAGGCCACTTCATTTTTCTTTTTAGATCTCAATCTTATTCTCATACCACATCTACTTCTAATTTTGAATTGTTCTTTTTTTTTTAAGAGACAGAGTCTCACTTTACTGCCCTGGGTAGAGTGCCTTGGCATTACAGCTCACAGCAACCTGGGCTTAAGCGATTCTCTTGCCTCAGCCTCCCCTGTAGGCATCTGCCACAATACCCAGCCATTTTTTTGTTGCAGTTTGGCCAGGGCTAGGTTCAAACCCACTACTCTTGGTATATGGGACTGGCACCCCACCCACTGAGCCACAGGCACCACCCCTAATTTTGAATGTTTAGAAGGTAGAAGATGGTACAGGAAATTAATTGGTGGTAGTAAGGGTTTAGCATGGGGATAGGTGAGTTTAGAACAGATAAATAATTTAGGTGAGGGCAGTGGCATAGAGAAATGGTACTGAGTAGAGAACTTTACCACTCATAGGTTGGGAAAAGGAAGTTATACATATAATCCTCTTTATCACCACCACTATCTGTTGACTCTTCAAATCCTACTCTTTTTACTTCTGGGATCCTTTTACTTTAGCCCACCTTCCCTTTCATTTTCTTCCCAGCAATCTCTGACTCATCCCCAATATTTTATCAGTATCAAAGCACTCTGTTGGACAGTTAGGTGAATCTATAGCCTGACTTTATGAAAAGTTGCCACATTAGTCAACTCTGAATGTAATGCAAAAGAAAGTCTTTTCAAATCTGGACGAAAATGGTTTCATTTGAAATCAAGCTCTTTAACACTACAAACTTGGAGAACTTAAAGACAGAAACTCCCTAAAAGAGAACTTAAGGGTAGAAACTCCCTAAAAGACTCATTGTTTTAACTGTTACATATAAAAAACTATTTCTTATGAAACAACCACCATTGTAGAAAACTTTCAGAATCAAATATAATGGTGATTATCTCTCATGAGAAGGCTAGATAATCAGGACCTGATCATGTAAAAGTTGCATTAAGATGGGAAATCATTAAGTCAAATCACAGAATAAAATGTCTGGACAAGTAAGTAGTGTTTGAGTTTTTTCTCTAAATACTATCTAGGGAAATATTTTTAATATGAATATTTTAAAAAATATAGCATTTTATTATATCACGTCGAAGTGTTTGTCTATATTATATAATATTGGAGGATGGACTCTAATCCTCATTCATTCATTTTGCAAATATTCAATTAGTATATACTTAGGGAGATAAAAAAGATGGGTAACTATTCTGTGGAAAATAGCTATATAAACAGAATTTAGGCTCCCTGAAGTTAGGGAATTTTCTCTTATTTTTGTTTAGTGGTGCATCCCTAGCATGTAGAACAAGGGCTAGCAATGTTTTCCCTGTAAAGGGTCAGGCTTTGTGGGCCACATAGGGTTTTCATATTCTTCTTTGTTGTTTGTTTCTACAACCCATTACCAATATAAACAACATTCTTACTCTGACCCATGGGCTTTATTTGGTCTACCATCATAGTTTACAAATGTTTGATCTAGGTCATTGCCAAGCACTAGTAAGAACACACTGAGTATTTGTTATAAAATGGATCTCTACAATAAGCAACATGGAAATAACAAAGATAGCATGGCTGATGCTGTCCAGGAACTAATGAATAAGGAAAGGAGACAAGTAGACAGAACTATATATAGAACTAATGATAGTCAGGGTTGGAAGACTCAAGAGAAAAGTAGAGTGACCAAAGTACATGACATTGGAGCTGACTTTTGGACAGGACTTTTAATGAAAAAGATTTCAAATGAGTTCCAGGTTGAAATCTAGTCTAATGACTTGAATTAGAGGGGCAATTTTAGAACTCATGGATAAATATGTAGTCATTTCTGTGCCTTTCAGAAACTATAACCAAGAAAGATGTTACGGCACCTGCTGAGGTTACAATTGTTTTCCTTCCAGCTCACCATCTCGAAAAATATTCCATGGGAAAGCCACAAACATTATATTGAAAATCACAGAAGCTGCTTTTCTTTGAATGAAGATGATGAACGCAGTGCTCTGGTTTTGGTAACATACAAACACCACTATTAATGCCAGGAGATGAACAAAGTAGGGTAGCCACTGCAAATCTTGCAAGACTGGTTGTTAACTGTAAGCAAAACAGCAGTACAATTAAAAAAATAAAGAGATAATTGGCAGATACAGAGCTACATCAACTCAACAATCCACTTAGAATGTGATAAATAGAAAGGACAGTGACAAACCAGAGACCCTATTAACGAAACTGCACCTCAGCATTTTTATACAAACTATTTGACATTTTTAATATGTCAGTACAGGTGTGGAGTTGGCTTTAAACTGCTGTTCATTTAGGTTATAACAGATGCGGAAGATTAAAAAAAATCGCACAACTTACTGAAAAGATAAGTTTAAATGTTCTAGGATTGATGAGTTAAAAAAAAAACAAACCGTACCTCATTTGCTGCATTATGCTTCAGTGCTCACTATGGCAGAATTGACCTTTCTTTATTAAGTACTGCATATGTTCATTCTTTACATGACATCCAAATGGATTCAAAATGTGATGAGGCTATTGGCTCCATTACCACACACTCCAGGTTGCTCATTTGCACAAAAGAGATTGTTCAATTTTGTGTTTTCCATCAATCCAATACTGATCTGAACAATCTGGGGTGCTTGTAATCCTACTCAAATGGTTCCTTGCCTTCAGCTGTCTTTGCTAAGGTGGCTTTTGAGGCGTGGGGTATTTTTTCCCTATATTACATGATGATGAATGCCCTTTCTCTGGTTACCTCTCTCTGTTGAAAGTCAGTGTTGTCAGCAGCATGGCCTAACATGACTGGTGTCATACCCCATAATAATGATGATTCCAAAGCAAACATGACACAGAAAAGAAAGGGCAGCATTGGCTGCAGAAGAAGAGGCCTGCTTTGCAGTGTAGGAATCATAAACTCATTAATTGCAAAGTACAGCTGTAGGACTTTGAAAGATGCAATTGTCCACTGATGTTTGAACCAATAAGGATGACAATTTTGTACCTCATCTTCTAAATTTTCAATTAGAAAAGACAATATACGAAAAGAGTCTTCTGGCATTTGGCTAAAATCTGAACTGCAATTCTGACCTATGTTTATTATAGCCATGTAACCTTTATTGACCTATGTTTATTACAGCCATGTGACATATTTTATATCATGTTAAGGTGTCTATTAGCAATTCACTCTTAAGGGACCTACATAAGAATCTACTTTGGTTGTGAGAAAAAATGTGGTAGTTGCAAATTCATCCTTGGGGACTACTAATCCCCAAAGTAGTATAGTTTTTTCTATTACGAAGCCATTCTGGCTTTAAACAGAAATGCACTAAATTTGAATTTCTCCTTTCTATTTTACCTGGCATCATTTCTGACACAGAAACTGACCAAGTAATAGTCAATTAGCTTGACTGCTGTCATTGTGTATGTGAAAGAAACAGTAAGTACAGAATCTGCTTCACAAAGGCAGCTCTAGTGAACAATGACTTATTTTATCACTGTCATTTATATGGATGCTAGAAAACAGATCTAGGATGCTTGCCTGGCAGCTGACTTACACGAAAAGGGCATTTGAGAGCCAATGACAACATTATAATCTTCCTCGGCTGCCATACTAAGGCTGCAAAGGGTAAAATAATCTATTTACATAACATATACTTCTAAAAGCATTGTTGGATGGAGACTGTCACCAACTGAGCAGGGCAGCCTAGAATTATGGCTATATATTTCACATTTCATTAGAAAAGAAGCAAGAAAACTCAGAAATCTCAAAAAGCCTAAAAAAGGAAACATCTGGCAAGACAAATAGGACAATAATGCAGGATCTTTCTCGTGATGGTAAAATCTCTACTATTTAGCCTAGCTAAGGTATGAGGTCTTGTGATGAACCTAGAAGTATTTATGGACAATTACCAGAGATATTATTATAAACACAGTTCCCATTTTTCCAAGAATTTGAATTTAAAATATTGCTAACAGTGAAACTAGGCTAAACATAACGGAAATATTTGTGATGGTTCAAAAAGTACTTTGGGGCATTACACTGCCTCGGGGGCATCAGTCATCACCACGCTGCTACTAAACAAATGTGCTGGATAATACAGAATTTTTCCGCTTAATATAAGGCTATCAAACATAGCCAATTGTATTATATTTATTTTGGAAAAAAGAAATTTTAAGGAAAAAAGAAATTTTAAAGAAAAACGAATACATAAAATTAGACCTATCGTATCTTAGCCTGTTTACCCATGAAATTATTATTGGATAATTAGTCTCCCTTTCTTTGTGTTTATTATGTTTGCCATTGGGCTTCTTTAATTTTCTTTCTGGTCTGTATTTGCTCCCTACCTCCGTTTAACCATTTTTTTTTTACCCTTTATTTCAATTTTTTTTTTTTATTGGTATCATGAGCATTCCGTTCAGGGCTTCTTTTCTGCAATTAGGGAATTTTTGTTTTTTCACAGACCTCTTGTGTCATTGCTTTTAACATTAAAGGAGAGAATGGAGAGAGAACTTATAAACGTTTTGGTTATCCCTGCTCGAAAGACTGGACTGAGAATAAGGAGCCCTGAGTTCTAGTCTCCACCGTCATGAATTCTCTATGTGACCTAGAATAAATCACTTCACCCTTTTAGGGTCTAGTTTTCCTCTTCTGAAAAATGAGGGATGTGGACTCTCTGGGAGTCCTTCTGGCTCTACTACACCCGACCTATAATTTTGTCAGCCACGACACAGAATAACAGTTGTGCAGGGCAGTTGAAACACATGCAGACTTGGCCTATAGACCTCAGGATGTGTGCAGATCTATTTAGTCCATGATATATCAGCTTATAATTCCTTCCCTGCTGGCCCTTTGGAGTGTTTCTACTCATGGTATAATTTCTTGAGGAAAGAGACGATTCCTAATTTTCATCTCAATATCACCAACATTCAGTACAGTGCCTAGAATTTTGTAGCAGTCAACAAACGCTCCTTCTACTTTGTGCTTCCACATCTCACAGGATTTTCTGTTCATTTCTGTACATTTGTTTAGCACATTCCTAATTGAAACTATTCAGTGTCTGTGGTTTCTGCATACTTAGTTACCCCAAACATCCAGTTCTTTGGAGTATAATATTTTCCTGGAAAATGGCAGGGCTAATGGGAACCACATTATTTTCAGAAAGAGATTGGAATGACTCATGAGGGAATCAATGCTCACTTCCTAAATAATTCACTGCTAGGATTCTTTGTACTAGTGTACTGCTTGTGGTACTGGAACAGTGGTTCTCAACCTCCTAATGCCGCAATGTATTTTCATTGTTAAAAAGGGATCGTGACCCACAGGTTGAGAACCTCTGTACTAGACTTTCAGTTCCTACTTGAAATTGTGACTTTCAGAGGCAAAGGCTTAAAAAGCCATACCGTTCGCAAACACATTTGAAAAGACAGCTACAGAAATAACACAAAGTTCTAATAATGTTTTTGTTGCTCCAATTCTAGAAGTAAGTGCAAAGTGATATAATAAAAATTCCTGCCACAACTTAGTATTTGCTATTAATAAGATTATAGTGGGAGACTCTATTAAAAGATTGATCTTGCAAAAAAGGAAAAGAAAAATCTGTAGACCTGTTACAGACTTCAAATTAAAATGCTGATATTTGTTGGACCATGTCATTTAAAAACTATGCTTTTTTGTATCTTGAATTTTACATTTCTAACATTTAACGATGATGAATTGTAAAGGACACATGTAAGACTATAATGCAGCTAAATGATGCATTTGTAATTCATGTGAAACAACATAATTAGTTCTCCAAGGGTTCATCAATATATTATTCTACTAAACAGAATACTTGAAAGTCCCACTTGAGTTTTAAATGCAATATGAAGCCTTTATTTTAAGCATGGCTTACTCTGTGTAATATTCTCATAATTATTTTCCAGCAATAAGAAATATTAGGTTGATTATTTTTATTCTAGCTGTTAGCCCTTCATGCTGTGAAGAAAGCAACTTCATGAATTCATTCATTTTTATACAAAACTGACATATTTGAAGAGCTATATTTAAAAGAAGAAAAAGAAAAGATTTAAGTTCAACAATTACATGAGAGGTTAAAAGTTGAACTAAAATAATTATTTTAAAAGCTCACATTTATTAAAAGGCATGAAATATTTCTATTTCCCCTCCAAAATAAGAACTTCTATAACACTATCATATGTAAATACATAGAAGTCTGTTTTAACATGAAATTTTATCTGTGGAAATAAATTATAATACAACTTTCTGATATATGGTAACATTTTACTATATAATTAGAAAAAAACAGAAGCCTTATTCTTTAGTTTGGTACCTGTCACTATGTAGAAGAGAAACTCTTTACCGTACTTGTCTTTTAAAAATAGTGTCAAGCCGGGCACTCTGGCTCACGCCTATAATCTTAGCATTTTGGGAGGCCGAGGTGGGTGGATAGCCTGAGTTTAGGAGTTCCAGACCAGCCTAGGCAAGAGACCCATCCCCACTAAAAATAGAAAAAACTAGCCAGGCATTGTGGCGGGTTCGAGACTCTATGTCAATAAGTAAGTAAGTAAATAAATAAATAAATAAATAAATAAATGTCGGTATGTGTTTGCTAAACGTTTAGGTATGAGTTAATGAAAACCATACAGCTTATGCATCTCATGAAAATTCTGCTTTTTGTTGCAACTACTGCCTGCTAATTATCTCTAGGAACTCTAAACCCTGAAAAATACATAGTGCTTTTAAAAAGAGGCTGGATGAGATCATTCGATGCCTTTCTCTTCCAGACTTCCAGATAATCTGATTTTTAGGCACTCAGTTTATTTACAAAATCCATGACCCTATCTTTTTGTATAGTGGCTTGTCAATGTGACTAGCTCCATACGTAAGCAAGCTTATTAGCAAGCATAAAGCCATTGGGGAGCCTAGCACTCTCGGAGGCTGAGGTGAGCGGATTGCTGAGCTCACAGATTCAAGGCCAGACTGAGCCATGAGTGAGACACTGTCTCTAAAAATAGTCGGCCATTGTGGCAGGTGCCTGTAAGTCCCAAGAGAATCACTTGAGTCCAAGAGTTGGAGGTTGCTGTGAGCTATGTCGCACTTTACCGAGGGTGACAAAGTGAGACTCTGTCTCAAAAATAATAATAATTCATAAATAAATATTGCCAAAACCACTGACAAGACTTTTTTTCCTGATGCTGGACTTGGAGAGGGGGAAAGGAGGGGAAGTGTCTGATAAATTAGTTTTAGACAACAATAGACTGTAGCAACTCCTATGTGTTAGTTGTCTTTTTATTGAAAAGGTGGGATATAGGGGAATTGGAAGGCTGGAGTAAAAAGCAAAGGAAAAGAAAGGAATAGAAAAGTTGTTTCAAGAAGACAAGATAAAAGTTTCCATTTTGAAATGATCTGGGATATGTGCGGAAGTGGCAGAAAAGGATTTAAGAACACATGTTCCAGCCCTAGAATGTACCTGCAAACACTAAAACTTAAACATATCACCAAAGGACCAACATAGGTCATTTAAGTCAGCTTGGAAACTGTTTAATACTTCATTATATTCTGCCGAAAGAAATATATCCTTGAATAGCTGCTGTGAAATCACATTGTTGCTCTCCTCTAGAATATGTATAGCAAGTGGTACTTCAATTTCAACAACAGGGGTCAATTAACTGAAATAATGGATAGGGAAGTTCTGTGCAAAACAGACGAGATCTGTTTTTTATTAAAACTAAACTCATTCTGGCTCGGCGCCTGTGGTTCAATGGGCTAAGGCACCAGCCACATACACCTGAGCTGGTGGGTTCGAATCCAGCCCAG
>CAUYON010036962.1:0-23189 GCA_963573935.1 Arctocebus calabarensis
TAAACTATGGTCCAAATGGGCCTTTTCCATCCTTTTCTGTTGATTGATGGACCAGGAGTTGTTGCAAACTTTTTTTTTTGAGACAGAGCCTCAAGCTGTCACCCTGGATAGAGTGCCATGGCATCACAGCTCATAGCAACCTCCAATTCCTGGGCTCAAGCGAGTCTCTTGCCTCTGCCTCCCAAGTAGTTGGGACTACAGGTGCCTGCCACAACGCCCGGCCATTTTTTGGTTGCAGCCGTCATTGTTGTTTGGCGGGTCCTGGGGCTGGATTCGAACCTGCCAGCTCAGGTGTACGTGGCTGGCACCTTAGCCCGTTGAGCCACAGGCGCCAAGCCCTTTTTTTTTTTTTTTTTAGACAGAGTCTTACTATGTCACCCTCGGTAGGTGGGTGACGTAGCATCTCGTAGCATCACTAGCATCACAGCTCACAGCAACCAAAAACTCTTGAGCTTAAGCGATTCTCTAACCTCAGCCTCCCAAGTAGCTGGGACTACACGTACCTGTCACAATGGCCAGCTATTTTTTGTTGCAGTTGTCATTGTTGTTTGGTGGACCCGGGCTAGATTCAAACCCGCCAGCTTTGGTGAATGTGGCTGGTGCCCTAGCGGCTGGGAACTACAGGCGCCGAGCCATCCTGTATATATTTTAAAGTAAATTGGTCTTCTGGATATATAGCTAGTAGAGGAATTGCGGTATCAAATGGCAGGTCTATTTTTAGATCCCTAAGTGTTCTCCAAACATCTTTCCAAAGGGAACTATTAGTTTGCATTCCCACAAGCAGTGTAGAAGTGTTCCCTTTTCTCCACATTCACACCAACATCTCTGGTTTTGAGATTTTGTGATGTGGGCTAATCATACTGGAGTTACATGATACCTCAAAGTAGTTTTGATTTGTTGGATCTTTACATGTTTTCACTATTGTTACTCATATGTGACCAAATTATAATAATTATTCTTTGACACTATTGGGTAAAATGTCACTGACTATTGTGAATATGTACTAATTAATTCTTAGATTTAATCTCCATTTTACACACATATATGCATATAGTACAGACAGCCAAACATACACCTGTCTATACATTTACTTTCAAATTTTTCAGGGAAACAAGATTCTCAGTAGTCATTAGATGGACTTAATAGAGAATAAATGATTTTTTTGAGTATAAATGATTTATATTTTTTTAATTTAGAAGGATTGTTATTGAATATTTTTCTGTTTATTGATAAACATGCTATATCCAAATGTTCATGATTTTATTTAACCAGAAGGCTTTTAGATAAAAGTTAACTCATAAAAATTCATTTTATATTCTATCTCAGACTCCTTGTAAAACACTATTGAATGTTCGTGCATCCTTTTATGGGTTCATTGCTTTAAAATACATAATTGTCCTTTTAGTGTAAAGTGAGTTAAGTTATCTTCCCCTTTAAGCTATAAAATAGTCAACAATTGGTGGCATAGTTTTGTTTTCTGAGAAAGACTAGCGAAGTGTAATTTTGGAAAATTTTCTCCATTTTAGAATGTAAGCCAAGGTGTTCATTTCTCTATCAAATGTAAAAAAACCAAAAATTGTATTTGTGTCAAGCATCTGGCTCTGGGTGTGTCATCACTCATGGATGGAAGAAGAATATGTGATGACCATATGTGATCATCAAACCCCAGCCCTCTGGCACTGGTATATCACTTTTATACTTGGCGAAACCTTGTCTGACAACATTCCCAAACAGCTTGCAGCAGTTAATCAACTCTAGTCAGCTATTACAGCTGATCTCTCTGCAGATGGGAGATGGTGGGTTCGCTTTTCCAGCTCTTTTACATATCTCCCTGAGCTCTACTGTCTCTAAAGTACATTTGTCTGCCAGTGGGTTTCTGGAGGAGGCATCTGCAATTATAAACATTTTCCCAGGAACATATGCCGCATGCAGCTTAAACCCTATCAGGCATAACAGAAATCTCTTGTACCTTAAGGGAATTAACACAGAGATTTGATTTTGATAAAGGAGATAGACTTTATAGATTGAAAGGATGCCAAACAAGCTGAAAATTGCAGCAGATGTGCTGACATCTCAATATTAGTGTAAGTGTATTTCTTATCGTTTGTAGGATAAAATACAAAAGCAACAATAACATACGGACATGAGTAGCCATTTGTGTGCCCTGTAAGTCAGATGTTGATACTTTTGATGGATTTGTTATAGAGCGTTAATCCCTATATACCCTACAATGACTAGGAGAGTGACTGTCTAATCCTAATACCAGCTTTCAAGTAAATTGGGTAATATTTATAATAATTATTCTTTGACACTATTGGGTAGAAGAGTGACTATGTCTAATCCTAATATCATCTTTCAAGCAAATTGGCCTGGAGATGCAGCAGGATCAGAAGACAATAACGTTCACATGATTTCTGTCTTCCTTTTTCTTTCTTTTGGTAGAGACAGAGTCTCACTTTATCGCCCTCGGTAGAGTGCTGTGGCATCACACAGCTCACAGCAACCTCCAATTCCTGGGCTTAGGTGATTCTCTTGCCTAAGGCGAGCCTTCCCGACTACAGAAGCCCGCCACAATGCCCTATTTTTCTGCTTTGCAGTTCGGCCGAGGCTGGGTTTGAACCCGCCACCTTCGGTATATGGGGCCAGCGCCCTACTCGATGAGCCATAGGTGCTGCCCTGTCTTCCTTTTAAGATTCAGTTAAAGATGTTCACTTCTCTGCTTATTGCTGAAGTCACTCCCAAGTACTTTGAGCCTTAACAACCTTTCTCTTCGCTATATACCTGCACAAATTATGAATGTGTATTTAGATGTTTGTACACCTCCTTCCACATTTTATTAACATTTTTTGTCTTCCCAATTAGAGTGAAGAATGTTTGGATGAGATAGGCAAGGTTGTCTACTTTTTATATGCCTTGAGTATAGCAGGCACTCAATAAATATTCTTTAATTAAATAGCTGTTGGTGACTAGCCATATTAGACAATTTCTCACGGATAAATTTTCTGACATCTTGAGCAATGAACAGAAGGTAGATACATGTGCTAAACAGCTCTATCAAAAATATTTATTCTTGTCACTCTGTCAAGTACATAGGAAAATAAAAGTAGTGATAAAGGAAAATGATTTCTCCTAAATAACAGAAATAAATAACATCATCATTTTATAATTTTCTGATTCATAATGCCTTTCTCACTTCAGTAGATGATTAGGGCCTTACAGTTTTGGTTGAAAGGCAAGAAAGCAAGATTGTATTAATTTTAAGGAGAAAATATTTGGAGGAATAGAAAGATAACAACACCTGGCTTAAATATTCTAGACCAGGAGGGAGACTGACTGTTGGTAGGAAACTTGGTGGAGAGAGAGCCGGCTGCCATACTTGGTTTTCTGCATTGGAAGGTGAGGCTCGAATGCTTTGGTCTGAGTCTGGAACTCCTGGAAGAAAACCAGGCAGAATCCTACTTTTTTGGCTTTGGGGATCTGCAAGACAATAACAAAATCCCAATGTATATTTAAATTTAGGCAATTTCACTGTCCTTCCTAAAATATTTATTATTTAATTCAGAGGATAGATTATCTCCTCTTACCTCTCATTTTTGTGCCCTTTCCTTCATTTTTATTACTCATGTCTACTACCCCATAACCCCTGAGACAGAAAAAAATAAATTGAAAGACTACTGGTAGTAGTTGTCATAAAAGTTTGAATAATTTAACCAAAATAAATGAATAAATATATGTAAGTGTGTTTAGACAAGTAACCTTTGTTTAAAGTCATGACTTATAAACACAAAAGAAAAATAAATGGCAAAAGTGACTAGATGACTATTTATAAGAGGCTAAGCTTAGATTTAGTTTTAATCACAGTGACAACCTAGGCCTAGTCTGCCCTTCCCAAATACTATGGGGACACCTCACGACTTCCGAGGATATTTTGTCTCGTTTTATCAAACATACCGTTATAGCTCAGGTTAATTCAGTGGTTTTTATACTCTAGCCTTATCAGAATCACCTAGAGAATTTATTAAAACATGGATTACTAAGTCATACTCCAGAATTTTTTATTCAGGAATTGAGGAGGGAGGTAGGGCTGGAAAAGTCTCATTTCTAATACAGTTCCCAGATGAAACTAACCCTGCTGGTCTGTGGATATACTTTGACAACTAATAGTTTAATCCTACATACTCTAAGAACATTCATAGCTAATTCGTAAGCTTCTTAAGGGCAGTATACAATTTGATTTCTAGATTTTTTTTTTTAATTTTTATGTTACTTTTTTTTTTTGAGACAGAGTCTCACTATGTCACCCTGGGTAGAGTGTGGTGGCATCACAACTCACAGCAACCTCAGACTCTTGAGCTTAATGATTCTCTTGCCTCAGCTTCCCTAGTAGCCAGGATTACAGGCACCTGCTACAATGCCGGGTATCTTTTTGTTTTTGTTGTAGTTGTCACTGTTGTTTTAGCAGGCCCTGGCTGGCTTCGAACCTGCCAGCCCCAGTGTATGTGGTCGGTGCTATAACCACTGCACTACAAGTGCCCAGCCTCCAAGTGTTTTTTAATAAAAACAGCCAGTTCTTTTTTGTGTGTGTGTGTGACAGAGTCTCACTATGTTTCCCTTAGTAGAGCGCTGTGGCATCACAGCTCACAGCAACCTCAAACTCTTAGGCTTAAGCTATTCTCTTGCCTTAGCTTCCCAAGCATCTGGGACTACAGGTGCCCACCACAATGCCCAGTTATTTTCTTGTTGCAGTTGTCATTGTTGGTTAGCTGGCCTGGGCTGGGTTTGAACCCACCAACTTCCATGTATGTGGCTGGTGCCATAACCACTGTGCTACAGAAGCTAAGCCCACTCAATAATATTTTGAAAGAATAAAATCCCTTCATTGTAGCTCACTCATTATTACAAAAGATAAAAGATAAAATAATAAAAGAATCCGGGGAGGCTCCTGTGGCTCAGCGAGTAGGGCGCTGGCCCCATATACCGAAGGTGGCGGGTTCAAGCCCGGCCTCGGCCTAACTGCAAAACAAAAAAATAGCCGGGCGCTGTGGCGGGCGCCTGTAGTCCCAGCTACTAGGGAGGCTGAGGCAAGAGAATCGCTTGAGTCCAAGAGCTGGAGGTTGCTGTGAGCAGGGTGACACCACGGCACTCTACCCAGGGCGATAAAGTGAGACTCTGTCTCTACAAAAAAAAGAATCCTATAAAGTTTGACTTTGATTTTTTTTTTTTGATATATCTTCTGTGCTCTATAGTATTCCCAGGTAAATCTGCTATTATTTAAATGACCTCGGTTTGACATTTGGAGGTTTGCTATTTACTTTGCATTATTCTGTGTGATATTATGTGTAAGCCCTAATAAACAGTGCATGCAAAAGTCTTTTGTATTTAAAAATATAATTGATAGCCTTTCTGCTATTTTTTCTTTTTCTTTTCATATGACTATTATGTAGGTATTTCCTTCCTAGAGATTCTTTTTTCTTTTTCAAAGAATTGTGTTTTTCCTTCTCATTTTCAGTAATCAGCAAAGTAATAGGTTTTCACAAGTGCATTTAGTTATTTTATTTCTTTATTTTTTTGAGACAGTCTCACTGTCACTGCAGGTTGAGTACCATGGTGTCACAGCTCACAGCAACCTCCAACTCTTGGTCTCAAGTGTTCCTCTTGCCTCAGTCTGCTGGGTAGCCGGGACTACAGGTGCCCACCACAATGCCTGCCTATTTTTAAAGGCGAGGTCTAGCTTTGGCTTAGGTTGGTCTCGAACTCAGGAGCTCAGGCAGTCCACCCACCTTGACCTCCAGAGTACTGAAATTACAGGTGTGAAACACTGTGCCTGGCCCCAGTTAATTATCTTATTTAAAACGTGATGCTGTTTTAAATAAAGTGTGGGTGTGGAGCAAGGCTTATGGCATGCACTTGAACAGGAGAAGGATGAAGACAAGTAATTCAGATTGTCTCAAAGATATATTAATAGGAAAGACAATGAAAATGGTTCTGGATTCATACAAGGAGGAAATTTATAACACTTAGACAAAGATTTTTTTTTTTTTTGCAGTTTTTGGTGGGAGCTGGGTTTGAGCCCACCACCTCCGGCATATGGGGCAGTGGCAACTTACCTACTCCTTTGAGCCACAGGCGCTGCCTTTGGACAAAGATATGAATAAGGACTCTCATTTATACATACGCTCAAACTGAAGTGCCATCTATGTCATTAACACTAGATTAGAATGGTCTTAGTTTAGCAATGACAATGAAATCTATGAAAGCTAATATGTGGATGTGAGGGTTATTTTTATGTAACTTTTAAATCTCTAAAAGCTAAATCTAAAAAAATGAGATGGATTTTTTTTGAAGACAGTAAATTCCCTGTCATTAAGAAAAATCAAGTTTATTCTGAATTCATTCACTCATTTTTCATGAAATAAGTGGAAAACGTTAGTATATGGCTCCATTAAAATAGAGCCGTACTGATACTATAGCAATTTGTTTTCTACTAGAACTTCATTTGAACTTTTCTTTTCTTAGATCTGGGACAGACGAAAAGGAAATAGGCTTAGAACTCCCCTCGCTTTGAGAGGGCTCCATAGTACACAAATCTGTCTTCAGTTCCATGGCATCCAGTATTTAGACCCTCCCCTTGGTTTAGCTGTGCTGACTGATTTCTTTAGCAATGTGTGAAAAGTCTAATTAGCTTGTTTTCTCTGGGAAAATGCCAATTGCCAATACAGTTTCATGGGCCGAAAATAACAAGGTTATAAATAATGTCTTTACCCATATTTGAAGAAAACTGTCCACAAAAATGTTTTATGTAAAAAATGATGATCACCTGACTTGCCCTCTCAAACAAGTTTTCTAATTCCAAAGAAAGCTACATTGTTATTTAAATTCTCTTAAGTAGCATAGAGTCTCTGATAGATGTTTTATCCATTCTATTTGTTAAAATATCTTGAGGAAGTTACGGAAGGAGTGTCAGTTTTCCATCAGAAATTTTGCCTCGAAGTTTAGTCTAAAGTCCTTAATCATCAGTGAATAGCACTACTTTTTTGGTAGATTAATCATATTTTGATCATAATGCTTTCTAGTCACAAGTTTCTTCAAAGACTCAGACCACCAGATGAAGAAGAAACGCCTTTGAATTTCTATCTGGCTTTGAATTTCTATCTACTCTTTTAAAAATGTATAACTAGCTTATAAATATTTTACACTCTCCAACTCTTTACCTTACAGGCTTCAGTGTGGCTGTTAACTCTTGTTTTATAAAGTGATGAAGTATTCTGCACTGAGCGTAAGAATCAGTCTTAAATGAAAGAAAATACTTATCAAGGATTTTTGTTTATTTGTCTTTGGATATAACAAATGACGTATACCTATACTAAAATTCATGGATTTTGCTGGTTCATGTGTATATTTTACAAGTTGAACTTTCTTAGTGATTCTCAGATAACTAGTCTCTGATTCTTGGATAACTATGTCAAATGTTGATGAAAAATGACAAGACATCTTCATTTGTTTCATATTAAATGGTACCCCAAGGTGTGTTTTGATAAAGGGTGTAAGTAAGCATAAACATTTTTCAAATGGACCACTAATTTAATTCAAAACATTATAAATTGAGGAACTATATTATCTTATTTATAATTGAATTAAAAGGTTTCTATCACTTATACTAATCATTATCAATTATATTAATCATAATTCTTCATGCTAAAACTTTTCATCATAGCTTAGAGTTTAATGATTTATTCTGAAAATGAAATGCAAGCATACAATCTTAATTTTTATATAAGACGCACAATTTTTTTACTGAGATTGTAGTTTATCATCTTAAAAAGCAACCATGTCTCTTATTTTTTGAGAAATCCTTTAAATATGTCAGTAATGATATTCTTATATGTCTGGAGACTTAGGAAAAACCTTTCCAACTCCCTGCCCCCAAGAGTGCTTTAGCACTTTCTAAATTACGTGTGAAAAAGAGATTTCGTCAAATCTCTTTAAATCTGGAATATCACCCTGTCCTTCAGTTTGACATTAAATATTCTCATTTTAAATTTTGCTATGTAGCTTTTCTTATTAGTTCACTATGTTTATGATCATGATAACGAAAGCATTGTTCACATCTAAGCTGTCACATTCCATCAGATAGAGTGTGTGTGGTTTTTTTTCTTTTTGGTATAATGCAACATGTTTCTTGGATTTAAAATTTGAAAATTCCCACGTTCCAAAAGGAGAAATGACAGCTTAAAAAGTATCAGTCTTACTGACTATAACACCCCTACACCTGTATATTTTTAGTCAGACTGTTAGGAAAATTGTATTAGGTGGTTGTATTTATTCTTACCTTTGCAGGCCATGAAGATGTCGGAGGCGCTTCTTCAAAGGCAGACAGGTTAAAACACAAAAAAGGCTTTCCCGTTGCAGCAAGGAGAGAAAGCACAGCATGCATCAAACTTCAGGCGTCTGCCTACCTCCTGTCAGCTTACAAATAACAGAGGAAGGAGGCCTGGCTGCTTCTAGAGTGCTGGATTTTACCAGTTTGCACCACACAGGGAGATGCAACTATCACAAAGGTAAACACTGATACTCTGAAACCTTCCTGTGACTTTGGTAGCTGACAAGACAAATCTAAAAATCCTTAAAACCAGAGAGGAAAGCACGTAACATTCATTTTAAGATTCTTATTTGCATGCTGTTGCTTTTTTCCTCCTTAGAATATATACTTTTGCATTTACTCCTACATCAGAAATATTCTAATTTTGAGCAGTTATCCTTGCCAGAGTCTTTGATGAAACATTCTATCATGTGTAAATTTGTTGTTGTTGTTGTAGCTGTCATTGTTGACTTTAGCTGGCCCAGGCTAGGTTCGAACCTGCCAGCCTTGGTGTATGTGGTTGACGCTTTACCCACTGAGCTACGGGCACTGTCCATGTGTAAGTTTTTAACAGTTTTAAATATAATTCCTTACCTGTTAAAAATATTTGAACACCATCATTCTTATTTTTCTCTAAGGATTTCTCTCTACTCCCTTACTCCAAAACAAACAAATGAGAAGAGAATGTATTCTCTACTATAATATAAAGAAATATTTTCATTTTTAATTGGATTTAATTTAATCAGAGGCATTGGTAAATGCAAATCCTCAATAAGCTTGCAAAGCTAATCAAAACTTACACGTGACATTTCACTACATTTAATACAAAGAAACAATACAAATGCCATTGCCTTGACTAGATAGTTCATATTTCTAAACACCGGGTGAGCCGCCTGGGAGAGCATGGAGATTTTGTTCACCAAGTCCATTGCCATAGGTAATACGATTTGTAAATGTTGAACAGGAGGGAAATTGAACATGAAGGATATATTGCATTAGCAGCAACGCTGTCTACTTCTAAGAATACTTAAGTAGACTAGAAGGTCCAGAATGTAAGGCAAAATTATAAAACCAACCTCAAAGACTATAGATTGTCAGAAGTTTAAAATTTTGTTTGACAGAGGAGGTTTTTTTTTTGGAGTCAAAAGCTGCTATGGTTTAGCTTGTCATTTTACAGAAAAGGTGTATAAATATGATTAGATTAGAATTTTTATTTAAATTATATTTCCTAAATTTCTTTTTAATTTTTTTATATTTCTAAAATTTCTTGACATTTATAATATGCATTTAGAAAAACTTTAATCCAAATAAATTATTAATACTATCAAACAAGATATTTTCTATTGTGATCATAAGTGACCAGTTAATTTTTGACTGTTCTACAGAATACCGATTTTGGAATAAAAACAAAAATCTAAATGAATTAAAAATATTCGACCTTGGCTTGGCACCTGTGGCTCAACGGGCTAAGGTGCCAGCCATGTATACCTGAGCTGGCAGGTTCAAATCCAGCCCCGGCCACCAAACAACAATGACGGCTGCAACCAAAAAATGGCCAGGCGTTGTGGCGGGCGCCTGTAGTCCCAGCTACTTGGGAAGCGGAGCAAGAGACTCACTTGAGCCCAGGAATTGGAGGTTGCTGTGAGATGTGATGCCACAGCACTCTATCCAGGGTGACAGCTTGAGGCTCTGTCTAAAACAAAAAAAATTTGACCTCTATAAGGCCATGATCAAGGCCATGATGTGTTTAGACATGGCCATATAACAGACTGATGGGATTTTTCAATATTTAATCTGCAGTAGAGACTTTCCGGGCCCTCCAGCTTGGTGAGGCTATTGGCCAAGTGTAATCAATGTCTATTTCTTCCCTGTTCCTTCCCCCCTCCTTTAACATTGGCTCAAAACAGCACCAATGTTATATTTCTTTTTGAAGGCTCAGCATCTATCAACCTGAGGTCTCCTTTCCCTCCATTCCTTTTTGTTTCTTAGACTTTTTAAAGGAGAAGTTCACAAACTCTTCTTAATGCAACTGTCACATGTTTTAAGTGTCCTAATATCATGACTCCAGGAGACTTCACAAACTGGCCCCATTTTCTCTCCTGAAGCTAATCGTGCTGCCATTCAATTTTGCCTTCACAGTGCTAAGATTGTGTCTTCGAATGCCTGCTTCCTTTACAGAAGAACCAGGACCACTATTATCGCTCGAGATGGTCACACCGCCCATCCTCTCAGCTCTGTGCTATGCCTTTTCAAGAAGCATCAGTTTCCACTTTGCCATGAGGCTGTGGTTTTTGTGGCCCACTCACTCGATTCCATGCAACAGAGCCAAGACGAGGTGGGCATGTCTAATGGAACCTAAGACTTGAGATCACATAGAGAATCGCTACACAAGATAGGAAACTTGAACTTTCATATCAGAAAACGTAGGGTCAATGGTCCTTTCTTCTAGGAGAACACTCTGGGAAGGGCCCATCTCTGGTCTACTGCTCTGAGGTGTGGGCTTGTTTCCCTACTCAGGATTTCTACCTTTACAGTCCTGTCCCTTCTCAAAGAAGAGCCTCTCATAACCCCCTTTTCTTCAGTTCTAGCGAAGAGGAAATGAAAAAAATTCACCATAATTTGCACAATTTCTCTCTGCCCATGACCTGTTTATAGGACATTTGACAGATGTTGCTGAAGGACTATCCATTCATATTGCATCAATGTTCAGACTGGACTCAGTATTTGCTGTAGGCCATGTAGCCTATGGCTAGGAGTGAGAGTTATAAGAAATACCTGTATAGCTCAATAATGGAACACCTTGGTGGAAAGGGCGTGGAGAGGGATTAGCGCTCCTAACAAGCATGAGAGCTCCCTAGATGAGAGCAGTGGTGAATTGGCAGTATCTACACCTCTGGTGTTGAGAGGCACGAGATCAGCCTTATATTAGGCTGGAGGAAAAGGCAGTCAGGGAGCATGTGCTTCTATCACGGACCTGCTTACTCTGACTCTGTCTCCTCTCCTGCCTGCAGAATGCCAGCACCTTCAGCATCTCTCTGCTGAAGATTACCAAGCTCTGCTAAAGACTAAGATCTATCTATCTAAGAAGACTGCTTTATTCTCTCTAAGACTCATTCTCTCCAGCTAAAGTAGATAGCCCTCAGGCACCTAAGAGAATTTGTTTCTGAGCAAGGTAACTTAGCAGTCCACGTCTGGAACCTAGTTAAGCCGGGCCTGAGACCTGGCCAGTCCAGGGCCCTGGCAAAGTGGTGTCAGAAGTGGCATGTGATAAGTATTTAATGGTTACTATAGGATTTACACTTTCATGACTGAAAAACAGTTTCTTTCATTATGATGAAGAGGCTGTCAATTTATTTAAATCTATACAGTGGCAGAAATGTCTCAAAACAAAACAGAGCAAAAATAGTAATACATGTATGTTGTAGAATGGGGAATGGAGTAAAATGTCATCCCACAGGTCTGCGCTAGAACTAAGGACTGGGTTGAAATGGCTTTGGGAATGCTCCATTATGGATATTCTGCCTCTGGTTTTACTATAAGAAGTATGAGTCTCTAAAAATTATATGCTTATGTGTACACACATACATACAGACATAAGAAAATATACATGGAATGAGAGAGGATTACTTTTTTTTTTTTTCTTTGAGACAGAGCCTCAAGCTGTCACCCTGGGTAGAGTGTTGTGGCATCACAGCTCACAGCAACCTCCAACTCTTAGGCTCAAGCGAGTCTCCTGCCTCCGCCTTCCAAGTAGCTGGGACTACAGGTACCCGCCAATATGCCCGGCCATTTTTTTTTTTTTTTTTGGTTGCAGCCATCATTGTTGTTTGGCGGGCTGGGGCTGGATTCAAACCCGCCAGCTCAGGTGTATGTGGCTGGCGCCTTAGCCCATTGAGCCACAGGCACCAAGCCTATCATTGCCCTTTTAATGGATAATTAAGTTGTTTCCAAATGGTTCTTATGCACATGTGTAGCAGTCCTTTGAAGGTATATATTCACAAATTAAATTGTTGGTTTATGGAGTAAGAAGATCTTCAGTTTGATGAGATGTCACTAAACCCATCCCCAATGTACTTGCACTAATTCACATTTCCTACAGCAGTGCATAAAAGTGCCCCTTCTACAAATCCTTCCCAATACTGGCTTGCTCAGTACAGGGGAGAACTAATTAGAGCAGTTCTAAGTATTAATTTATGAGAAGGCGGCATCCCAAGATATTAATTTGCCATAATCTGAGTAATGTAAACACTTGTGTGTGGCTTTGCTTATTCATCTTTTCTTACCATATTGTGTTATGTAACATTATTAGTAGCGCATTTTCTGAATAGCTGCTTATAAAAGTGCCTGCCAGAGGTGGGGCATGGCGTGTAAAGGATCTCTTCTTCAGTGATAAAAGAGCTTTTTCATTCAGTGATGCTCATGGAACGATATCTTTACAAGTGACTCCACATAAGGATTCAACATGAGCATAAGGATTCAACATGAGTCATGCATTTCTGTGCATAAGTTTTGTCCCTGAATTTGTAATTTCCCATATCACAACATGTTGCAGAATTGGACAAGCCATGTGTAAATAAATAAAGAAAGAAATTAAAACAAATGGGGTAGAAATATCAATATTATAAATTTTTCGGTCACACGGTTTACAACCACCATGTTACATATGATATATCCAAACCCTTAATGTAGACTCAGATATTTCCTTTCTGGGACCATGCTATTCAATTAGCCATTTATTCCCACTTAGCAAACTTCCTTTAAAGGTGTATTTCTTTAGTATCTTATTCATATCTGAGTTTTTTTTTTTTTTTGAGACAATGTCTCACTATGTCTCCCTGGGAAAAGTGCTGTTGGCGTCACAGCTCAGAGCAACCTCAAACTCTTGGGCTTAAGCAATTCTCTTGTCTCAGCCTCCCAAGTAGCTGGGATTACAGGCACCCGCCACAAAGCTCAGCTAGTTTTTGTTGCAGTTGTCATTGTTCAGCAGGCCTGGGCCGGGTTTGAATACCCAGGCCCGGTGTATGTGGCCAACGCCCTAACCACTGTGTACGGGGGCTGAACCGTATCTGACCTCTTCACACAGTGCTTTATTCTAGTATTCATTTAATAAATACTTATTACCTTTTTACTATTTACACAGCATCATGGAGCATATGGAGATACAGTGATGTAGACTCTGCTGTGAGAGGAAAAAATTGTAATTGGCTTGGTGCCTGTAGCTTAAGTGGCTAGGGCGCCAGTCACATACATCTAGAGCTGGCCGGTTCGAATCCAGCCTGGGCCTGCCAAACAATGACAACTACAATCAAAAAATAGCTGGGCATTGTGGCAGATGCCTGTAGTCCCAGCTACTTGGGAGGCTGAGGCAAGAGAATCACTTAAGCCTAAGAGTTTGAGGTTTCTGTGAGCTGTGACGCCATGGCACTCCTTTACCCAGGGTGACAGCTTGAGATTGTGTCTCAAAAAAAAAAAATTGTAATTGAGTCAGTTACTACCTTCAGAAAATAAAATGATGTAACTCATCCTCTTTGAAAAGTGAGAATAATTAAAATCAGTAGTGTATCGTTCAAACGAGCAGCTACATTGTCTTATACATTCTTGTTAAATTTTCCCTTTCATTGCTACTTTATTATTTATTTGTTTATTTATTTATTAATAGACAGAGTCTCACTCTGTTGCCCTTGGCAGAGTTCTGTGGTGTCGTAGCTCATAGCAATCTCAAACTCCTGGGCTCAAGTAATCGTCTTGCTCCAGCCTCCAGAGTAGCTGGGACTACAGGTGCCTGCCACAGTGCCTGACTATTTTTAGAGATGGGTTCTTGCTTTTGCTCAGGCTGGTCTTGAACTCCTAAGCTTACGTGATCTAGCCGCCTCAGCCTCCCAGAGTGCTGGGATTATAGGCCTGAGCTACTCCGCTCATCTTCCATTGTTACTTTAAAACAGAAAGTAATAACTATAAAGATACTCTTTTTTTATATAATGAAGGTAGTAAATTAGATCACTCTTTTTGGCAGTTAATGTGAGACAGATTTTTTTTTAATCCTTTCTTTTTCTGCCCACTTAAACCAATATTGTTCCAAAGGACTAAGGAGAAAGAAAAAGAATCTGGATACATGGTAGAATCTGTCTGAAACTACGAGAGAGATGGTTCTGGAGCAAATGTATCTAGAAGGTCACCAAGATGACGTGGAGAAGACTCCTAATTTGGTGTTCTGTGCCCACCCACCTCATGGGACAAATGGCACTCTGTTATCAGTAACCTGTAAAGTCCAAGGCAGAAGCAAAAGTTTAGGTTCTGTATAGAAGTTCTTTTAAAATTTTTCAGCTTTATACATTTTTGGGGGGGTAAGACTAAGTATCTTAGTCTTCTGGCATTTTGTTGATTTGTTATGCACAATGCAAACTTTTACTAGTTCATAACGATATTTTCCTGCACGGAGTCTAAAAGATGAGCAAATATTCTGAGAGGCTGTGGCTGATGTTAATAATCCGGGCTGTATCACAAGAAAAAGAGATGGACATTACAAGCAGAAAGCTGTACCCTACTGACACATGACATCAGTAACTGTTCAGAAATCCTTCAGCGTGTCTGTTACACAAGTGTCTGAGAGAAAGAGGAAGGGAGGGAAGAAAGGGGCAAAGACAAGGAGGGGAAAGAAGAATCTGGAGCTACTGAGCAGATAGAGAGAGAAGATGGGGACAGTAACAATCTTCAGAGACCCCAACGCTCCCCACCAAAAACTGTTTTACTATTTTGCAAATCTCTTTTATTTTTTCCAGTATTTAAATTATATGTACCTTGCGCCTTTGTTCTTGTGTCTTGCTCAGTGTGGACAATCTGTCTTCCCAACATCTCTCTGCCTCTTCAGATTTTGTCGAAATACTGCAACAAGCCCTTTGGTATCTGCAGCCGACAGCCCGGCAGTGCTCTGCATACAGCTCCTTCATTGACAGCAGCCAGATCACGCAGGGCCAGTGAGCTGCAGTTCAGAGCCGGCGAGAGCATGCCACTTGTGCTCTGCAGCATGTTTTTCTTTGCATTTTCAACAATGAAAATAAGTTTCCCTCAGCCTGGATCCTCTAAGAGCAAAGTCACCAAGAAATTGAGATAATTATTGCCATAAATATATGTTACATATATAGGCAAAACATGTTAGAATTAATTTATGCTTAATAGTGCATATTTAGTATTACTTTTACTGCTATTTATAGGCTGAGAATATATTACTACATTTTGGCAGCATGCTTTGCTGAGCAGTGGCTAAGAACGGCATTCCACACAGCACCATTCCATGTGGAATGTTGCTTCCCTGAATGGAAGTTAATTTTGGTGGAAAGGAAGGTCTGTTCTTGCTTTCTATGCAGTTTTTTTCTTCTTGTTGCCTGAAGTCAAGGAGCTGCTAATACAGGTCCTGACCCATTATCGGCATCCCTGACATGTTCACTGAAAGAATGACAAAACATATCATCATAAGCATTGTTTCTGGTTTGGGTCTTTCTCCTTCAGTTACTTTGCCACAAGCTCATATGTGGACTATGAAAAACGGATAAGAACTTTAATCTTTTCCCAACTTCAAATTATAGTCAGTCGTGATTTGAACAAGCTAGGTATCAGTACAAGTATGCTGCTGTATTTTTGATGTGATTAGAAATGTGGACTGCTACAATTTTTAGAAAACGTGTTATTAAGGTGGTCTTTGCGGAATTAAAAAAATGACAAAATAGGCATGGCAAATATTTAGACCGAGATTTTCAGCTAACCTCAGATTCATATTCTTTTTTTTATTTAAATTTTTATTAAATCATAATTGTGTACATTAGTTCAATCATGAGACACAATGTGCTGACTTCATATACAATCTGAAATATTTTCATCGAACTGTTTAACATAGTCTACCTTATTATGACTTGCAACTCAGATGAACTTTCTGACATGTCATAATGACTCGTAGCTCTTAAGAGGTATCCATGAAATGTTAATTCAAAAACATTTATTGAGTCTTTTGTTAGTACCAAGTGCTGCACTATGATCTGGGGCTAGGAAGTTAAATAAGAAATGCAAAGAGCAGTCCAGCTGAGAAGCAGCTATGTAAATAAATAAGTATGACATAAAGCATAGCATGTACAAAAGTCCTATAATTAAAGTAAGCATATGTAATATAACAAAGAGGACACTAATTACTCTTTCTGGTGTTGGGGCATACTTCTTAATGAATGAGATACCTTACCTAGTTTCTGAATAATAAGAGTGTTTGCAAAACGGAGTGAAAAAGAACAATTTTCTTGGCTGAATGAATGGCTTTGCTAGGAAATATAGACATAAAATTACAGTGGGCTTATTGTATGAAGTAAGTGTATTCTTTAAAAATACACAAGGATAAATTTTAAATACATTAATTACTCAAATCACTGTTGCCTAATTTATAAAAAAGATTTATAAATTTCCAGTTTCTGTGAACAGCGTGTTTGAATTTTGCTTTGGTTCTACTGAGGTATGTTTATGCTTTGCGTACTTTTGACTTTTTTTTTTTTTTTGAAACTGCCTTAGTCATCTTTTTCTCAATTTAATAAATATATTTTAGTGCAATGCTGTCAGAAGAAATGTGTGTGAGACACATAGGTAATTTAAAATTTTCTAGAAACCACATTAAAAAATGAAGAGGTGAAATTTAGTTTAATATATTTTATTTATCAAGCAAATTAAAAAATATTAATAATTTCTACATGTGGCATTAAGCACAGTTGAAATGCTCAATATCCACATGTGACTACTGGCTACCATACTGCCATGTAAATCCGAGTGTGTCGATTTTGCAAATGACATGGCTGGTGACAGACTAAAAATTATTTTATAGCCTATGTGTTTGCTTAAATATAGGTATTTGAAAATAATTTTGAACTTCAATTTTTAATTTATAAATAAAATTAACAGAAAGGCATGAGAAACTAATTTTACTTATGCTGTAAAATAAGAAATGGAAATTTTAAGATTATCTTTTCCCTCGTACTAGTTCCTTTCCCCTAGAATAATTAATGTTAATATTTGTATATATATTTGAATCAAAATTATGCTCATTAGTATATATGGTATATATGCAGAGGGTGGCAAAAATGTATACATATTTAAGAAAGAAAAAAATCACATTAAAATTGTAAATTCAATATATACTGATAATAAGAGATGAATACAAGTCACGTTTGAGTTACCTTTTATAGTTGCAGAAGTCAAACATGGCTTGAGTATTATGATTTTAATACAGTTTTTTCCTTCTTAAAATGTGTATTCATATTTTTGACACCCTCTGTATATTTACCCATGTGAAGTCTTACATAAACTGGTTTATACAGTACTCAGTTTCAACAGGAAGTGGAGGTACATGAAATGAGATACTATTTCTTTTCTTTTTTTTTGAGACATAGCCTTAAGCTGTTGCCCCTGGATAGAGTGCTGTGGCGTCACAGCTCACAGCAACCTCCAATTCCTGGGCTCAAGCAAGTCTCCTGCCTCCGAGTAGCTGGGACTGCAGGTGCCTGCCACAACGCCGGGCCATTTTTTGGTTGCAGCCGTCATTGTTGTTTGGCGGGACCAGGCTGGATTTGAACCTGCCAGCTCAGGTATATGTGGCTGGTGCCTTAGCCCGTTGAGCCACAGGCACTTGAGATACTATTAAATACTTGCCGGAATGGTAAAAATTAAAAGGATTGATCATACCAATTGCTGCAGAGCATGGAACACTATTGGCTTTTTTTTTTTATGAGACAGAGCCTCAAGCTGTCACTCTGGGTAGAGTGCCGTGGCATCACAGCTCACAGCAACTTCCAACTCCTGGGCTCCAGCGATTCTCATACCTCAGCCTCCCAAGTAACTGAGACTACAGGAGCCTGCTACAATGCCCACCTATTTTTTGGTTGCAGCCGTCATTGATGTTTGGTGGGCCCGGGCTGGATTAGAACCCGCCAGCTCAGGTGTATGTGGCTGGCACCTTAGCCACTTGATTCATAGGCAGTGAGCCAAGCCAATAATTTTTCATGTGTGTTAGGAGTCACTTCTCTGTACTTCTCTGATGCTCAGTTTCTGACATGCTGGACATTATGTTATACCTTTCAGTCTTTGCCTTTGGCACCATAAATTATATACAAGAACATCTATAAAGGATAATTATACAGTGGTACACCTGTCCTTTGCTTTCTATGTTTTTAAACATTAAAAAAAAATTCAGATTAATATGAGGGTATATACGATTAGGTTATCTTGTTTGCATTTGTAAGGTAAAGTCTAAGTTGTATTTAAGTCATTCACCCAGAAAATGTGCCATATACCCCTACATCGTACCCATTAGGTAGGAACTTACCAAACTTCCTCCCCTTTTCTTCGTGAATTTAATTGTGTTTTTCTGTCATGTGATCCTGTGGTTGTTCATGTACTAGTTTCAACATAGTACATAGTGTTGAGTATGTGGGATGCTTGCTTCCCTATTTTGTGATGTTTTACTTAGAATCTTCTCCAAGTCCATCCAGATAAATACAAAAGATACAAGCCTCCTTTTATATGGCTGAATAGTATTCCATGGTAGAAATATACCACAGTTTATTTATCCATTTACGTGTTGATGGGCACTTGTGCTGTTTCCACATCCTGGCGATTGTGAATTGAGCTGCTATAAACATTTGAGTGCAGATGTCCTTATGATAAAATGATTATTTTTTTTCTGGGTAGATGCCTAATAATTGGATTGCAGGATCAATGGAAGGTCTACTTTTAGCGCCTTGAGGATTCTCCATGATTCTTTGCAAAAGGGCTGTATTAGTTTTCAATCTCACCAACAGTGCATAAGTGTTCCCCTGTCTCCATGCCCCTGCCAGCATCTTACTCCCCATGTGGAGAACAGAGCTAAGACCAAGAAGTAATCAGTAGATCAACGTTTACTGGTCACAAAAAGGATAGGATAAGATTAGGGTACGAAGTGGTCTAAAAATCTTGGGTCGCCTGGGTCCTGGTCATTTCAAAGTTATTAATGTAAATTAGAGAGATCCAGGTATTAAAAACAAATCAGAGTCTAATATTGACTTCAGCTTATTCCAGGGTCCTAATATCACAGTTGGTATTTCCTTCAGAGAGATCAATTCTCTGTATGCGTATTCCTAGCCCTAATGTCATAGTCTTTCTATAGAATTATTGACAATTGTTTGGATTTCTAGAGACCTCTCCTTAAAGCAAAATGTCCTGGTTCCCGGGAATCATTCTCTTAGATTTTAGTGGATAAATGTGGGGCATTACAGCTTTGCACTTTTTATTGGTAGCATCTGTTTTTCTCATATGAATTAGTTAGTATATAGAAAAGATTTCTAGAGGATGTCAAATGCCTTATTCCTTTCCTGGATATTATTCAAAGTATATTTTCAAACTTTCCCACTAATTAAATTCTTCCTTTTCCTTTTCCTGTTTAAAAATTTCATTGTATTATGCAAAATGGAGGCCTTGATTTTACGGAAATAGGTCACATTATCATTTACTTCTTGAATTGTCAAAATAGGAAGTGATTCCACCAAATAAGAAAAAAAATCCATGTTATTTGTGATCTTTTGGAAAATGTTAGCAAAATTTAGTACTAACTAGGGTTTGAAGGTGGTAGAGAGGCAGGAAGAATATCAGAACCCACTGGACTTATTTATGTTACAAGGTTTGATCTTTGTCTACTAATTTAAAATTATGAACTATGTAACTTAAGATGAAGATGACAACTCAGAAGTTTTGTTATCAGTTTCACAGTCAATTCATTTACAGTTGAAATATATTACAAATTCCTAAAAGTAGAACCCAATCATTTTTGCCTTCCTCATTTGCCGCCTCCTGTGGCACCTCCTGTTTTGATGGGTTTTCATAATCACCCAACTTAAGGGTGTTCTCGTTTCTCCAAAGAGTCTGTGGTTCACATTCATAGTCACTACTGTGTCTCCTTATAATTTATCAACCATTTTAAAGAGAGATAATACATTAAAATTCCATGCCAGGCTTGGCACCTGCGGCTCAAGTGGCTAAGGCGCCAGCCACATACACTTGAGCTGGCGGATTCAAACCCAGCCCGGGCCCGCCAAACAACAATGATGGCTGTGACCAAAAAATGGCCGGGCGTTGTGGTGGGAGCCTGTAGTTTCAGCTACTTGGGAGGCGGAGGCCGGAGACTCGCTTGAGCCCAGGAATTGGAGGTTGCTGTGAGCTGTGATGCCACCATACTCCACCCAGGGCGACAGCTTGAGGCTCTGTCTCAAAAAAAAAAATAAAAAAATAAAAAAAATAAATAAATAAAATTCTATGTCCAAACTTTAAACATTTCAGTCTCTAAATAACAATTTTTCTTGCATTTGAATGAATGTTTTTTAGAAAAAACACAACCACATGTCAATCAGAATGTGCCTAAAGGGCAATGCTTAAATTTAGTTTTGAGAAACAGAACTCACATGGTTTCAATTTAGTAACAGATTGAATTTTAGCCTTAATGATCATGTAAACAATTAGTAAGATGCAAGTGGAGTTTATTTTGCTATATGATACATCAATCATATCTGATATTTAAAATAAAATTTCCCATTAGAAAATAAGCTGAATTTCCAAAATGCCATCTCTCACAGTTATTCTTGATAATAGTGACTTGTTTCTAAATTATTTCACCTTAGATTCTATTATTTCAAACTCTAAATTTTTACTAAATTTTTAAATGATCTTCATAATTTATTGCAGTAAGAGCCAATGCTTATGAGAATTTACTATTTGACAAATTGTATTAATTTAGAACTTACATGGATCATATCAATTAAACATCTCTAAAATCTTGTAAAGTAAGATTTACCTTTTACATTTGACAAAAACCGAAATATAGAGGAGTTAAGTAATTTGCTGAAAGTTATATGGACAGTGGTGAGTCTAGGATTCAAACTGAAAACAGTTTCATTTGTAAGTTAGCATTCTTGGCTTGGTGCTTATGGCTCAAGCAGCTAAGGCACCAGCCACATACACCTAAGCGGGCAGGTTCAAATCCAGCTGGGGGCCGCTAAACAACAATGACAGCTGCAACCAAAAAATAGCCAGGTGTTGTGGCAGGCGACTGTAGTCCCAGCTACGTGGGAGGTGGAGGCAGGAGACTCACTTGAGCCCAGGAGTTGGAGGTTGCTGTGAGCTGTGATGTGAGCTGTGATGCTAGGACACTCTACCCAGGACGATAGCTTGAGGCTCTGTCTCAAAAAAAAGTTAGCATTCTTATCCATGATCCTATAATTTGTCAAATGAAAACAGCAGTTCTCCCTAAACTGTAGGGATTAAGGTCCCCAGCGGATGCCTGATCTTGCAGACAGTACCAGCCTTTACATAGACTATGTTTTTTTCATCTAATAACTTGAGGCTTCTCTATGAATAATGGCCGGCTAGTGTGCTCATTAGAATATACGGGACAGAGGGGGCAAGACGGTATGAGATCTCACAATGCTACTCAGAATGGCGTGAAGTCTAAAACTTATTAATTTTTTATTTCTGGAGTTTTCCATTTAATATTTTTAGACCACAGTTGGCCATAAGTAACTGAAACTGCAGAAAGCAAAACCAGGTATCAGGATGGACTACTGTGCTAGGGTTCATATTTCTTTTTTTTCATTTTTTGGAACCTAAATTTATCATGACTTTATTTTATAGAATACATAACTAAATTGTAGCAAAGGTAGTAGGGAGATCTGAGTCTCTGAATAAAATAAAGATTGTTCCCAACTGGTTTTTAGAAATTAACCTTTTGTCTTTGGCAAATGTTTTCTTTTTTCATTTAAGAAACTAACAAATAATAACTACATATTCAAGGGTACACAGTGATGTTTTAATATACATGATATGTAGGATCGGCTCAGGATAATAAGTATATCCATTATCTTTTTTTTTTGAGACAGAGGCTCAAGTTGTCACCCTGGGTAGAGTGCTGTGACATCAGAGTTCACAGCCACCTCCAACTCCTGGGTTTAAGTGATTCTCCTGCCTCTGCCTCCCAAGTAGCTGGAACTACAGACACCTGCCACAATACCTGGCTATTTTTTGGTTGCAGCCGCCATTGTTGTTTGGAGGGCCTGGGCTGGATTCGAACCCACCGGCTCAGGTGTATGTGGCTGGCGCCTTAGCTGCTTGAGCCACAGGCACTGAACCTATATCCATTATCTTAAACACTTACCATTTCTTTGTATTTGGAACATTCAATGTCCTCTTTCTAGCTATTCTAAACAAACTCAATTTTAAATTTAAGTGCATTAGTATTCATATGTTAATGAGAATATGAGGATAATTATTCTTTCGGTTTGAGAATATAAATTTTTAGAAGGGACTCGATGCCTGTAACTCAAGAGGCTAAGGCGCCAGCCACATACACCAGAGCTGGTGGGTTCAAATCCAGCTCAGGCACGCCAAACAACAATGACAACTACAACCAAAACATAGCCAGGAGTTGTGGCTGGTGCCTGTGGTCCCAGCTACTTGGGAGGCTGAGGCAATAGAATCGCTTAAGCCCAGAACTTGCAGGTTGCTGTGAGCTGTGATGCTACTACAGCACTCTACCCAGGGCAACAGCTAGAGGTTCTGTCTCAAAAAAAAAAAAAAATTTTTTTTTAGAAGGTTTTGAAGAGACTGATAGCTACTTCTCATTTTTAAAATATCAGCTGTGGGGCGGCTCCTGTGGCTCAGCGAGTAGGGCGCCGGCCCCATATACCGAAGGTGGCGGGTTCAAGCCCGGCCTCGGCCGAACTGCAAAACAAACAAAAAAAATAGCCGGGCGCTGTGGCAGGCGCCTGTAGTCCCAGCTACT
>CAUYON010036964.1:0-35559 GCA_963573935.1 Arctocebus calabarensis
TTTTTTTTTTTTTTTTGAGACAGAGCCTCAAGCTGTCACCCTGGATAGAGTGCTGTAGCATCACAGCTCACAGCAACCTCCAATTCCTGGGCTCAAGCGAGTCTCTTGCCTCCACCTCCCAAGTAGCTGGGACTACAGGCAACTGCCACAACGCCCGGCCATTTTTTGGTTGCAGTGGTCATTGTTTGGCGGGCCCGGGCTGGATTCGAACCCGCCAGGTCAGGTGTACGTGGCTGGCGCCTTAGCCCGTTGAGCCACAGGCGCCAAGCCTGAATTGAATAATTTCAAAAACAGAACTGTCAGATATAGCTCCTAGAGAAGTAGCATTTCAATAATCAAATACTAAGATAAATTAAGTCATCAGATAATTTTTCACTTTGGCTTAAGAGAAAAACAAATCAAGGACTACCATAGATCTTTAAAAATTTTTAGCAATATAAAAAAGTTTTCAGTTAAGGGATTCATACAGGACAGAGTAAACAAGTTCATAGAAATACTTAATGGTGTTTTAGCCCTTCTTATGAACAAAGCAACTTGTCTATCCTACAGATATTTCTGACTGGTTTGGAAGGTATGAAATTGAATAAGGACAGAATAAAGAGAATCTTTTCCTGACTCCAAACTTAGGGGAACACATGGTTTTGTTAGGCTGAATCCCACCCACATTAAGCATTAACCAACCAGTTCATAAGGCTGGTCAGACAGAAGTAATAGGTACAATTTAGTAGGAGCCTTATGTGGTACAGATCCCAGGTCCATGATTATAATTAACTTCCATGACATGAGCATAACTTGGACTCACACAGGAAATGTGGAGTCACAGATGCCAAAGTGAACCAATAAGAAGACAGCATTAACTTTGGTCTTTGGCTTGAACAAAAAAATGTTCATTTTTGCTTTGAGAATTCCATGGGGTTAAGGACTTTCTGAAAAACATCAGTCTGTTGGTCACTGTTTTATTCAATTTTAGAAAACTGCTTGACACACTGTAGATGCTTAAAAACTTAATAAATGAATTACTGTTGCTCCTACCCTCCAATGTGGGGAGACAACCCCCCCAAGCCTTTAACAGTGCCTTCACCATTTAAAAAGGAAGAAACAGGCCAGGTACAGGAGCTCACACCTATAATCCTAGTACTTTGGGAGGTTGAGGTGGGAGGACCACTTGAAGCCAGGAGTTTGAAACTAGTCTGAGCAAAAGTGAGATCATGTCTCTACAAAAAATAGAAAAATTTAGCTGGACTTGGGAACACATGCTTGTAGTCCCAGTCAGGCGACTGAGATAGGAGGATCACTTGAGCCCAGGAATTTGAGGCTGCAGTGAGCTATCATGGCACTACTGCACTCTAGCCCAGACAGTGGAGCAAGACTTTCTCAAAAAGATAAAAGGGAAGAAACAAAAAGATGGATCTAGCAAAATGACAGCTTCCTTGCACCATTTCTCTACATGCATATGGGACAGACATTCCCTACTCCCTTCAGTCTTCTTCACCTACTCTGCAAACCTCCCACCAAGAACACCAGCAAGTCTTTTATTGATACATACCTGGGTCCATCTCTTTAAAAATAAGAGAATTCCCTCTAAAATTCCATTCCACTGACTGAAATAACCACTACTCAAGTGACTATAAGTAATGGTACCCCCTGTATGAATTCAGGATATTCCTGCCCCCCTGCAGAGGGGTATGCAGACAGCAACCCTATTCAAGACAGTGAGGACAGCCAGAAACATGACCAAGTTCCAAAATCAACAGTTCATTTTCAATTAATTTTGTTGAAGTAACAGTGAAGAAAAATCAAGATGAACGTTTGCTACTTTTAAAAACTACCCATCCTATTTGTTGACATGCTCCACAGAAAGCAGCAAAATTTAGCAATGTCTTCAGCAAAGTTTCTCAATCATTTGGGGCCTTGGTATCCCTCATCTATCAATCGCTAATGTTTTCTGACTGTGGCACTCTACAAATTTGTTAATTCAGGTCATAAAAAGGCCTGAAAAATCCATTTTAAGTTTGATAACCTATTGGTCTATCATCCTTGAGGCTCTATTTTCTGGAATGGACTATTGCAATGTATGTGGAGTAAGAGTTTAAAAGATGTGTTATGTGATTATGTGTCATATTATGTAAGAAAGAACACAAGAAAGAAACTTCACTTATTCCACAACTGAAGACCAGGACTCCAGTCCCAGCCCAAGCCCCTGCCCGCTCCCAATAAAGTCTCTCTCTTAAAGAGATATCCTGTATCTTTTGAGATTACAGAAAATGCAAGATTAATAAGCCATACTGCCTCTACAGTAACTGACTCGTCACCCCAGGGATAGCACGAACCCAAATCCAATTTTTCCTCACAACCAATGAATTCTTCCCTTCATCATTAAAATTAATAACCCGAATATCTATTTGTTTTTAATAGTGAGCAACTTGCAGTGCATACACCTCCTTGAGAACAGTGGAAGATCAAAGAACTTTTCTTATAATCTGCAATCAGCTACTCAATCAAAAAACAAAACAAAGCTTCGACTGCCTGTGGAGGAAGACTGTGTTCAAGGAAGCTGGAATCGGTAGTGTAGAATTCTGATACTCTGTTTACTACCTTTTACATCTTGGGAAAACTTATGGGGTAACTCAAAGAAAATGTCAGAGGATTTCCTTTCTGCTCTTACACAGTACTGTTTTGTAAGCCATCATAGCCTGCACTGAAAGGACCAGGAGACCATGCCTCTGCAAACCGCCTGGCTGGCTGCTAATGAGAATGAGTAATTAGCAGTGAAGTCTAAGGAAAACTAAGAACATAAGCACTAAAAGGCCTGCTAGGGTGGGGTTTCTGCAGCTAGCTGGTACAGACCTGGTTTCTTGGCTCAACCTAAGTGAGATGGGAGCCTGTCCCATAGCAACCTTCTCTGATGACTTTCCTGGAATCTCATACAACAGGCATCAGCAGACATCCTCACTGTGCCTTCAACATTATTAGTATTAAATTTTAGCTCAGAATCATGACCTGGCATCTGCATTTAGAAATTGTCCATAAGATCACAGGTGTATTGTTTTGTTCTGTACTTGTTGTTCCCATATTGGCCTCTGAAAGCCCATGTCCTCTCTGAATGGCTTTCTCACTGTTGAGTGCGACAGCAGCACCACAGTATCAAGGATCAGTCAGGCAGCGTTTATGTAGCAACATGCCAACTCAGGCCTCAACACCCTTGTATTCTCTACCAACTTTCAGAAGTTAATGGTCTTTACATAATGCTCTTCCTATGAGCAGGGAAGATTGTACTGACTGTTCACCGTCTAGCTAAGAACATCTGGTCTAAATAAAATCCTGTGATACTGGACCTCTTTCACATTTATTATTAATGATGAGGCTGCTGTGGGAGTATAGAACGTCTGACAGTTAATTTCATGAACTCATCTTAGGGACATTGCTATATATCTGGCAGCTGAGTATCACTACAGTCACCGTTCTGGGGAAGCTATGCACAATCCCAGGGCCTGGTCCACCCTTCAAGCAATTTTGTAACTCTTTCTGGAATGGCCATCAGAGCTGTTGTACACAGATTACCCTTGATGTGTTCAATGTCATCAAAATGTCTTCTGTATTTCCTTTATCTTCAGGTAAAGGAAAAAGTCTGGGGGCCAGATCAGGTGATTAGGGAGGGTGTTCCAATAGTTGTGTTATTTACTAACTAAAATTCCCTCAGACCCTGCTGCATGAGCTGGTGTGTTGTCAAGATGTAAGAGCCAGACCTTTCTCATGCAAAGATTTTCAATTAAGATTTTCCTATTACTCTGTTTACCTGCCTTCTCAGTCAGCCAACAATTCTGCTTCACAATTTGACTAATTTAGCAATGGTTTTGTCAGTTTTGTTCTTGCTGCCCTGACTTCTCTTCATTGGTGACAACTTCTCTCCTCTCAGAAAAATGTTTAATCCATTTGTATGCTACAGATTCCATCATGGCATTATCCCCATAAACCCTGATTTCACTTCTCCAGTATTTAATAATAAATTTAACATTAGTTTTTGCTCTAATTTAAACTCTGTTAATTCTCGCAGCATATAAAAACACTCAACGATAGAATGCCACTCAGCAAGGCACTGCCACACAGTGACATCAACACAGCTGTTGAGACAGATATATCAAGGTTATTACACCTTACTGAGGTTGTTTGAACAGTGCTGCCGGCGTAAATGCACAGTGGCAGGTTCATGAACTTGTCAGACTTCATAAACACAAGGCACAAAGAAGTTATATGGTTCACAAATATTTTTAGGGTCACTTCCATTTTCTTGTACTGTGCTGGTAGAAAGAGACTTACGTAACCTGGTGCTGTTGTCAGTGCTCAGCAGTAAGAAAGCCATTCAGAGAGACTTACCTAAGGTAAGTCTTTTACTGATTTTTAGGCTGCTAATTTTAGTATTTTCATCATTATTAAAACACAAAGAGAGATCGGCCAGACAAAGTCAAACCGTGAATGCTGTGATGATGCTCCTGGAGAGCGAGCAGTTCCTGACAGAGCTGACCAGGCTATTCCAGAAGTGCAGGTCCTCGGGCAGCATGTACATCACCTTGAAGAATTATGGTGGTCAAACTAAACCCCTTCCAAACAAAGGTTCTGTGGAGGGCTTCAAGCCCAGACAAGTGTCTTTTGAGAGCTACAGATGGGAAAAACATCAGCACTGTGGTGAGCTCCAAAGAAGTAAGTTTCAGATGGCTTATTAAAAACTTGTTGAGAGCTAATGTGGATGGGCTAAAGAAGTGGGACAAAAAGAGCAAGAGTTAGAAGAGCAAAGCAGCACAGGGAAGGACACTGAGTGTCCTGCTTTTACCAACTAACCGCTGAATTGCTATTTTTCCTTTGTTTTCTACTTTTGGCTACAAAGCTAGGTTTCTGAGTCCCCTACACTAATTGCTTTCATGTGAGATTAAGGTCATTTTGTAGAAAGGGCTTGCAGTGTTAACAGGGTAGTTGTGGTGAGAAGTTATTTATTTTAGATTTAGCTAATTGGTCTGAGCTGCATAATTGTATATTCCTGGATTACAGATTAAAAGTCTCAGTAATCATCCCTGTGAAGAGCAATGTATCATTAAACATGTTGCTTTATCAGTGAAAAAGAAAAAGAATGAGGCTTGTTTAGATGGGATTACAAAGATTCAACTGATTTCCTAATAAATAACAGAAGGCACCACAGTATCACTATGTATTTTCTAATACCTAGCTCCTATGAAAATGTGCTACTACACGTAACCACGTCTCATTTGTTATGAGTTCAGGAAGCCAGCCTGCGTGAGTGGGAATGCCTAAGCATTATGTTCCTATTTCAGTGCAAAGGAAAGTTCGTAAACTTGTTAAAAGTTCAGCTTTAATGACAAACACTTTTAATTACATCAATCTTTCTTCACTCTTCAAAATAAGATAGATGTGAATAAACAGTTTTAAACAGGAGGTATCGTATCCTCTTCAATACACTGTGCTCAGTGCAGTGGGGCCCTGGGGGTGCCCAGTGATGTGCACGTTGAAGCAGTAATGTAAGTCTGTGAGCCACTGCTCCTGAATGCCTCCACTCTTCAATGTCTGGAAAGAAAAGCAGAATAATTTGAGAATTGAAGCAAAAATCACTGTGCTGACAGTATTTTCACACTAAAACATTTCTCAGAGCACTGGCAGCAGGATCCCCATCTGTAAATCACCACAGGAAGTGTGCTTAGAAAAAGGGAACTGTTTGGGCATTGCCACGGATAGTGAGGTAGTTATATCCTTCAGGCTGCTGGATTCTTGCTGAGTCCTCTCCTCTGCACATGAGAGACTGAAATGTCACCATGAACCATCCCTGCACCCTTGATCCCCTCCCCCTGGCATTCTAGTGTTTCACGATCTTTACACTAGCATCAACTGAGAATGGTTCTATAGGGTGTCTGACGATTTCTGTCAATCTCCTCTTGATGGAGGTGGGCTGATTCTCCAATCTGGGAATAATCCAAGTTCTTGATTTTTCTTCCTTTCTGCAAACTCTGAATGATTGCACTGCCACTTCTACTACTTCTACAAAGGCTACTGAGATATTCAGAATGAGCACCTCTGTGATACGCACGTAAAAGGTGTATTACTTCAAACTATTACTACATACCTCAATGAATATCCCTAAAATCAAACATCTTTACATCTCTTTAACTGTCCCAAATTAATTAAAAACACCAAAGGAATCCTAGACAGACATCAGAGCTGCCCTCAAAACAGACACAGCCAAAGGTAGAAAGCCAACCATCAGACAAAGCTAAAGTTGGCAATTTCCTTCTTTTTCTTTCCAGTGAACTAAGTGATTAGAAATTATTAGCCTGAAATTATTCTTGCTAAATAATTTCCTTAACAATAGCTAATATTTATTGAGCATTTAACAAATGTCAGGTACCCTAAAATCTTTACTTGGACAATTTCTTTTAATGGTCATCAAAACCCAATAAAGTTAACATTATTCCCATTTTTACAGATAAGAAAACAAGCTTGGCTAGGTAAGAAAGGAATAAAACCTTGCCAAGCTATCACAGTCAATCAACCAAGTTCGTACCAGAGCTATGTAGGAATGGCTCTGATACCCAGGCGTTTTCAAATTAAGCTGCTTGGTGCTGCCTTCATTCAGTATGAATATTTTATTATAGTCTCTGAAATCAGAGACATCCCCCTGTTAAGTCACAGCCAGATCCTAGGCAACAGAAGCCCTGAGCAATCACCACCCTGGGCTTAATCCCAGAAGCGAACCAATATACAGGAACCACCCCCCAAAGCACCACCCTCATTCCCCTCATGAATCCATTATTATATTAATAGTACAAAGTGCCCACTACCATGCTCCTTACCGTGATATTCTTAATGATCTGCTGCACCAAGATGGCGTTGGTCAGCATGTGGGTCCTGAGAGGTGCATGCTGAAGCAGTAGACGGAGCAGCTGGCCTACCACAGGCAGCTCCTCCGGCCCAACTCTGCTCACCCGCAGGCTCTGCAGCATCAGCCTGAGAACTCGTGGCAGGAGGGTCAGGATGGAGACACAGACCCCCCAGAGCTTATCCCTATAGTAATGGAGAGAGAGATAAGTCACAAACACACACAGGAAAAGTCCCTTTTCATATTCCCCCAAACTGAAATGTCATTTTAAGAAACATGTTTTCTGATAAAACACCCCAAAGCATAACTAATATGAATTGTATTCTTCAGAACTAAATAAGCAAATCCGAAGAAGAATTAGCTGTTCTTCCCCATTTTATGGATTTTAGGAAGCTAGCAATCAGTACTTTCCCAGGCTTAACATATAATACAGAACTAGCCAGAGAAAAGAATGATCTCTACATGCATACCCATTATTCATCACCATTATTTGCAAACAGAAAGACATCCTCACCAGGATTTAGAATGGATTTCAGAAAGTAGCTAATAAGGGGACAGTAACTATACCACTTATATGTAGGTCATGGAAGGAAAGAGACAGTTAAGTCTAAATTACCAAATAACATCATTCTCTTAGTATCTTTATAGAGCAGCAACAAAAAATTTTATAGTAAAGACAGGTGAACTTTTAGCTAGCCTAACCACATCCTAGAAATATTCATTTGGAAAGCAAGTCTACTGACTGCTAAGAGCTCTGACCAACCTGTTGGCAGTTTGTACACCTGGAGTATACAACCCTTCCAGTACCTAAATCTTTCTTAGAGAACAACATTGCCAGGTCTCAACAGAGTAGTCCTTTTACAAATGACAGACCTCTATGACTCCACATAGAGTAATGGCCTCTAAGGTGAATAACGAATCCATTTTAGGCCAACCAGATCCTCTTAAAGAGGCTTTATTCAATATGTGGACCGATGTAAAAGAAGCAAGAAAGCCAGACTGTAGACATAGTTCATGATAAGACAATGGCCCAGAGATAAAGACAGCAAATTGTAGAAGAAGAAAAGAATAGAACAGAGAAAGCTGCTTTGGTTCTTGGTAGATTTCTATTCCTAGTCCTTTGGGTTTTATAAGTTACTCTTGGGTAATAGTCCAATATCTCCATTTTCTGGTTTTATTGATTTCAGTGGATTTCAAATGATCACAGGCCCTTCTAAAAACTACATAACCAGGGTCAAAAGCCAGATGGATGAAACTTCTAGGTGTCAGAAACTATAATAAAATTAACATAAAGATAACCAATAGGGGAACAGAATTGGATGAAGCATTTTAGGGCTAAAATTTATAACAGTCAGCAGTGCTGAAAGCTAAAGCTTTAGGCCCCAGGTATGGAGGAAAGAAAGCTTGAACTGGGCTCCCTGCATAGGGTAGAAGCCAAGAAAATGCAAATGAACAACTCAAATTGGTCAAGCCTGACTTTTTAGCCAGTATTTGTGAAATCAAAGGCTCACAGTTAATTGACTGGCACTCTCATCCTTTTGTAATCTTACAAACACATGCTCCAGTGAGGAAGAAGTTGCTCGAGAATTTTAAGTAAAAAAGACTCTGGCTGTCAATTGTAATGTCACCTAAGACATGACAGAGCCCTGGTTATATCAACTATTCCAATACGCAGTATCGTGGGTTTTGTCTTGTTTTTTTTTTTTTTTTTTAAAGACTAGGCCATGCTCTGTCACTCAGGCTGGAGTATAATAGCATGATCATAGCTCACTTGTAGCCTCAAATTCCTAGGCTCAAGGGAACCTCCTAACCCAGTATCCCAGCTAATGCTGCTTTCACACTACCATGGCAGTGTTTAGTAGCTGTGACAGAAATTAACATCTCACAAAAATTAAAATACTTACTATGTGACCCTTTACAGAGAAATTTACTGACTCCAGTACAAAAAAATATGAATGAAACAGAGCTAAATAAATCAACATGAATGACTCTCACAATGTTGAATCAAATTACAAAAATATGTGTAATATGATTCCTATTACATAAAATTCAAAATTATGCAAAACAAAAATGATACTGTTCACAAATGCACATAAAACCATTTTTTAAAAAAGGCAATGAAGTTGATCAACACAAAAGTGATCTGGGGCAAGACTGTGTAGAAGAGAAATGTATTTGTGGAGAATACGTGAAGAGTTTACGTGCTGACAATATTCTATTTGTGAACCTAGAGTTGGTTAAATTGATGTTCAGTTTACAATTACCCTTTAAACTACCTACATTTGCATGTCATTTAAAAGTTCAAAAATGACCAGAAAGGCACACATCAAAACATTAACAGCAGGTAATAAAATGATTTTCTCATATTTGCTCAACTATTAGGTTTTAATATTCGTAACAGGTTTTTTAAAAGGCATACCAATACAAATACAAGCGTAAGAATACTTTTTTAAAAATTAAAATAGAATCTTCTAAACAGTCCTTGAAGCTTTAGCCTGAATATTATATAGGCGCAAAAGTACTAATTAAAAACACTAGCATCTCATAACAATTTCCTTAAATCTAAGAATATAAAATTCTATCCAAGCTAGCTCTAATGAAGCTAAAACAAAATACAAAGGTTTATACTAATAGCCCATCCTCCTAAGTGTAGAATTATTTTTCTTGCCAGAAAAATTTAACATTAGCAATGTTAATAAGGGAAAGCTCTCAAGAAACTTTATAATGCCATCTAACTCTTCTGATTTGTAGCTTCAAGAAAATAAAACTCAAAACTTAAAAAATCTCACTGCAACATAAAGGGGATTTGTGAAGGAACAAAGAAAAGCTAGCTAGGTTTCCACAAACCCTCTGAAAGAGAAGTTAACACATTTCCATAACCTAATTCTCTTTAACTCTCTCTTATTTATTTACTTAATGGGGGAGGGCTGTAGAGAAAAAATTAAAGTTAAAGAATAAAAACCATTACCTCTTTCTTAGATGTTCTGCTTCCCCTTTCTCTAGAGTAAGCAGAAAATAAAGAAGACTGTAGCAACAAGAAGCCAGAAATGGCAGTAGAGTCTCACTAACTATGCAAGTATGATCCAGGAGCTTACAGATAACACCAAAAACACAGCCAGCCGTGCTGTCAGGAATTACAGTCAACCCGACCTAAGCAGGAAAAACAGGAGATTAATTACCTCTTCACAATGGCTCCTTCCCACCAAGTAAAACCAAAACTCCTTAACTGTAGAGTTAACTTTACATTACTTCTGCTTAAAACTAGTATATACATAACATAGACCACTTGCCACACCTTAAGGGCCTATTTTCCTTTGAGAATTCAATCCCTAAGTTAAATGACTCTGAAAACATGCAAACTCAAGAAATACCATTAACTCAAATCCACTGCCTCTCCTTCATGACAAAAATCTTCTAAAATTTTCTAGACATTACAATTTCACTAGTGGTCAGAAATAACTAAAGGGATTGTTTCATGCAGCCAAAGAAAATTTCGATAGCAGCAACAATGACAATTAAAAACATTTTATATTATTCAATGTGAAAAACTCTGCTTCAAAATGAAAAATTCTGCTATCTGGCACCACCCCATCCAAGGTAATTAAATATACAGAGTTCATTTTACGATTAGCCTTCCTCTGTCCTTTGATTAGGCTACTCATTCAGACATGAATAAAGAAAACATAACTCTGGAGTCACTAAGAGATATTACTACACTTAACATTTTACTGTTTTACTGCCAAGAAACCCCCAGCAGGCCAAACAGGGTCATTATGGTATGCTAATTCACGTATATGCACTGTCCCTAAGGTAGAGTCTAACTTGGAGCTATATATACACGTGGTTTCAATCTTCTGGAAACTACTATGGAGTATTCATAATAAATGTCTGCAGACTCCAAAGTCTTAACCTCCTCCATCAGGCTGTCTGAAAATACTGGCCAAGATGGACTTACATGTGGAGCCTAAATCGCTAGAGGGGATGTAGGGAAAAAAGTGGGCATCTCTGATGACACAAGGACAAGGACTGAAGTTTCACAGCAGGGTGAAAGAGTACTACAAATTCAAAATAGTACTCTCTTCCAACTTACAGAAAATGACATTTTAAAAGAGAAAAGGGGGGTTGATGTGCCTATAAAATTACCTAAACAAGTGAGTATCTGGAAGCTATAATTTGGGAGCTCTCCCCTGCACTACAATATATAATAATAAAAAGCCAAAGAGAAAAATATTAGAGGAAGTTAAAAGCAACCATGGAGTCATACCTAATGTGAATTTAAAAACAATGGGAAAAAGACATTCAGTAACAGATGACTAGTCAGCATCAAGAGTTAAGCCAACTGTTTCCAATGACCATGCCTAATACCTGTCAAGGCATGTCTCTAACTTTGCATCCCAAACCTTCTAGGCAGGACATGAGGCACATGTGAATTGTAAGAGCATTAGAAGTCAGAAAAGACCTAAGGTATAATTTTAAGATCCCTTATTTTACAAACGTAGAAATTAAGGTCCTAGGAAAAGAAGGAGTTTTCCCAAGGTCACATAATTAGTAACAGCTAAGAAAAACACCAAGATTTCTCAGTCCTTGCCATGACATCATCTTGTCAGAGGCCATGATATCATTAAGCTTAGAATTCCAGACAAGTTTTCTAACGATGGCAAACTCGGTCTTAGCCAGCGAATCTTTGTGGGGTTTTTTTAAGAAAAAAAAAATTCACAGATATTTACCAAATGCTTACTGATGGCACTTTGCAGGATATCAAAACTCTGACTTCGGGCAGGGATAACCAATAAACTGTGAAAAACTGCCTGTCAGAAAAGGAGAAAACCAGTAACCAAATCAGAATATTTTAGTTCAGAAACAAGTTCAATAGATTTTTTTTTAACCTACTTGCTCTATTAATAGGAAACTCCTAACAAAAAAACTCAAATGTCAAAAGTCAAAAAATCAGACCTCATATAAGACCTAATTTTCCAAATAATTCATCTATTAACACTCCACTGAGTATTGAGCTAGCCCCTATTAAGGTACCATGCACAGGAATCAAAGAATGAGAATCTCTTCTTTCTCACACCCTTCAAGCAGCTTACAATCTACCAATATGGAGACTACCGTTAAGTGAAAAAAATGTATAATGACATCAATTTTCTACTCATCAACATTATTAGGAAATATTACTCAAGGACCTGCACATCGGGCAGCACCTGTGGCTCAGTGAGTAGGGCGCCAGCCCTATATACCGAGCGGGTGGAGGGTTCTAACCCGGCCCCAGCCAAACTGCAATAAAAAAAAATAGCTGGCCATTGTGACAGGTGCCTGTAGTCCCAGCTACTCAGGAGGCTAAGGCAAGATAATAGCTTGAGCCCAAGAATTTGAGGTTGCTGTGAGCTATGACGCTACGAGGACGACAAAATGAGACTGTCTCTCAAAAAAAAAATTTAAAAAAGGACCTGCACATCATTTTGCTAAAGTCAGTTTCCAAGAACCTATAGATGACATTAGGGAGACTTACTATTTTTCTACTAAGTGCTATAATAGAAAGATCTGAGTGATATGAACAAAGGGCTGATGCCTTCTTTCCAATTGGAGAAACGTATCATAGAAAAATACCTACAATCCAGAGGTATTGTAGGTATTTAATACCCAGTTCAATTTAATCACAACCCTGCTTCCTATTCTCTAATGGTAAAAGTACAAGTAAATCTACATGAAAAAAAGAAAATGGACTTGGAATAAAACCCCTAGTATGTTTTTCTTTTTTTATTTTTAAGAGTGTCACTCTGTTATTTAAGTTGGAGTACAATGGCACAATCACAGCCCACTGTAGTCTCTAACTCCTGGGCTCTAAAGGGATCCTTCTGCTTCCGCCTCCTGAGGAGCTAATACTGTAGGCACATGTCCCCACACCTTTTGATGTTTTTTTCTTTTTAAGAAGAGTCTTGCTCCGTCACCCAGGCTTCAGTGCAATGGTGTGATCATAGCTCAATGTATCCTAAAACTCCTAGGTTCAAGTGATCCTTCTGCCTCAGGCTAGAGTAGCTAACTGGAACTACAGATGCAGGCCACCATACTCAGCTAAAGTTTTTATCTTCTGTAGAGACAGGGTCTCGCTATATTACTCTGGCTGGTCTTGAATTCCTGGCCTCAAGTGATCTTCCTACCTTTGCGTCCCAAAATACTAGGATTACTGGCATAAGCCACTCATCTGAGTGCAGGCTAATTTTTTAAATTTTTTTTTGTGGAGACATGTCCTCACTACATTGCCCACCCCAGGCTGAAACTCCTGGGCTCCCATGATCCTCTAGCCTCAGCCCCCAAAGAGCTAGGATCCCAGGCATGAGACACTATGCCCAGCCCTACCCCCACTATTTTTAATTTTCTAAGTTCTCAAAAAAAAAAAGAAAAGAAAATCAGGTAGAGGAAAGACCAGTACCAAGTCTTTCAAAGACATCAGGCATAATACAAACTCCAGAATCTGGTAGAGTATAGTACTAAAATGAAATATGTACAAAAATCACACTCACAAGACAAAGGTAAGACTGGGGGAAGGAAGAATGTCTTTCTAGGAAAGACTAATCAAGCTAAGTATAAAGGAATTGTCAATCAGCCCTCAAATCTCAAGACTTCTTATATTTATAATGTAATATTTCAAAGTGGGGAGATAAAAATCAACAGCTCTATATATTATTTCTCTATAAAATCCCTTATAGATTGGTTATTATCCAGAGTTTTTAAGTGGCAACTTTATCTTTTATAACTATAATTAACAATAAAAAAACTTATATCAATGTCATCTTCCTACCACAAAGCAAACAGTAAATATTTTCCCATTCAATAATAAATGATCCCTTCATTTCTTCCCTTCTGCTTCCCCTTCCCTTTCTGAACAATTCCATTCTTAAGCCACTGGGTGGAGCCAACCTAGGTTAACACTGGCACAGGAGCGGGTGGGAGAGCTAAGGTAGCTGTAGCCCAGGGCAGGTTATCTATCCCTAAGAGTCAGAGTCTAAATGAAGTGAAGAGAAAGGGATGGTAGAGGAATTAATAAACTCATTAAATATAAACATATTAAGAATAAAGGGAACCAAGTTTCTTACTTTCAGAGAAGGCAGGTACAAAAAAGAGACAGAAAATAACTAGAATGAACTCTGTAGTGTTGGTTGAATTCCTAATTTCTGTCCACTGAGAGTGTGTAGAAGAAGCAACATCTCTTAACAATGAGCAGACCTAGACTCTACATGTCTTCTAAATACCATTTGTCACTGTTTTTTATAGAAAACTGATTTACCATAGTTACTCTAGTATAATATCTTCTTTCATTTGAAAATGAGAAAACACTTGCACTCTTCCTAAGTCTCTTAACTAAAAAGTTATATGCAATGCCATAAGCATAAGAATTTAAGGTTCCCTAAGGATTTATAAGTCACCATAGAGAGCCTGAGAAATTGAGGAAAGCTGAAAGCCCTAAGCTGAACAAAACCTACAAATACAGTAAGGTAATAAAAAGTAGATCTATGTCACAGTACCCTATCAGGCACTATGGGTAACAAAAAGAAGATAATATGTCACTGAGTCATGACTAGAGTCAAACAAACTCCTGAGAGAAATATTTTAACTATAAATGATACAGTCCCTAGAGAGAGAAACACAAAGAAAATTCAGATTGAATGAGGAGGTAAATCTATCAATTGAATAAAATCAATTGGTATAGCAACAAAACAGAAGAATCAGGTTGTACCTTGAATCTAGAGGCTAACCTGTTGAGAATATTGACAAACAGGTTAAAAAGATAAATCCAACTATTTTTAGCCTAGCATTTTGAGGGTTGCATTCTGGCCAGAGGCCTCTTGAATCATTTTAAAAAATGTATATATAGGCTCGGCACCTGTGGCTCAACTGGCTAAGGCGCCAGCCACGTACACCTGAACTGGCAGGTTCGAATCCAGCCCGGGCCCGCCAAACAATGACGGCTGCAACCAAAAAATGGCCGGGCGTCATGGCGGGCGCCTGTAGTCCCAGCTACTTGGGAGGTGGAGGCAGGAGACTAGTTTGAGCCCAGGAATTGGAGGTTGCTGTGAGCTGTGATGCCACAGCACTCTACCCAGGGTGACAGCTTGAGGCTCTGTCTCAAAAAAAAAAATTTATATATATATATATATATGTATCAGCCAATGGAGAAAGTAACTTCAGATTTTGTACAAAAGATTAAAACCAAAATTACAAAGCATGATATACTGTGTTCTTATTGGACAAGCACCTTTTAATGCAAGGGAAAATTTTAAGGAATAAAGATTAGAAGTTAATTAACTTATAAGTGAAATTTTTGTGTATATAAGTATTTACAACATTTAAGACAATTTTGCCTATTGGGGAAAAGATCGGCCTTGTAATTCCAATTTAAAATATGTCAGCAGCCAGTGTGGTGGTATGCACTTGTAGTCCCAGCTACCTGGGAGGCAGGGGCAGGATGATCCCTTGAGCCCAAGACTTTGAGACCAGTTAGGCAATATATTGAGAACCTGACTCTTAAAAAAAAAGAACAAAATAACTTTTTAAAATAGTAATTAATTTAAACTTATAGTTTTAATGTTAAGTTTCACTAAATAGTATTAAAACATAAGATATTAAGATTTACCTTATCTATGTTAATTTATGAGATAGCTGTAAGATTTGCTTTAATTATTTGTAAAGGTTTGTCAGAAAACTGAACTACCAATACAGAATATACTAAGGTTATTTAAACACTTCAAAATTTTAATTAACTTTATAAAAGAAATAAAAATAAATCAAAGTCCCCCTGTAAATTTACTATCTTTATTTTAAAATCTAAGACTTGTAAGCTGAACTTCAAAAACTTAAGGAAGAATTAAAGTTTCAAATTTAATCTCATAAACTATTAATTGTTTGGGTTTTTTTTTTTTGCTTTTGTTTTTTAAAGAGTCACTGTGGCATCATCCTAGCTCACTGCACACCTCAAACTCTTGGGCTCAAGCAATCCTCTTGCCTCAGTCTCCCAAGCAACTGGGACTATTGGCTAGTTTTTCTATTTTTAGTAGTTTTTCTACTAGTTTTTTTATTTTTAGTAGATTTGGAGTCTCATTCTTGCCCACTAGTCTCAAACTCGTGAGCTCTAGGGATCTACACACCTCGGTCTCTAAGAGTGCTAGAATTACAGATGTGAGCCACCATGCCTGGCCTATATTTTCTTTTTTTGAGACAAAAGCTCACTTTGTCACACTGAGTAGAGTGCCATAGCGTCATAGTTCACAGCACCCTCAAACTCTTAGGCTCAAGAGATCCTCTTGCCTCAGTTTTTCTATTTTTAGTAGAGACAGGAATCTAACTCTTGCTCAGACTGGTCTCAAACTCCTGAGCTCAGGTAATCCACCCGCCTCAGCCTCCCAAAGTGAAAATTACAAGTGAGAGCCACCACGCCTGGCCCTTATATTTTAATTCTTAAGCCCAAAGGAACTGGTGAATCATGTGGCTCAAAGGAGTAGGGTGCCAGCCTCATATGCCAGAGGTGGCAGGTTCAAACCCAGCCCTGGCCAAAAACTGCAAAAAAAAAAAAAAGTAACCTTTAATGACACTGACTCCTACTTCTACCTTACTCATTCATCCCTTAATAAATCAAATTCTTCTACTTCCATGAAGCTTTCCCTCTTTTAAATAGATGGATCCATCCTATGCTAATAAAATTGTCTTTATCATTCTAACTGCAGATTTGTTCTATTCTAATGACATAACTTACAATGAAAAATACTCCCCTTTATAAATTTACATCTCTTATCCAAAATTAAATACAATAAGTGCTTTCAGAATACAGATCCTGTTTTGTATCACCCTACATCTCTAAAAACATCTCACACAAGAAACTCTAATGTATAGTAACTACTGGTGGTTGATGAACAGAATTTTAATTACCAGTTTCTTTTTATATGTGCTATTACCTCTGTTACTTCCCAATGATGTAAAAATTGATCCAAGTCTGTAAGGTAGAGAAACACAGGGGAAAGCTGCGTCTGGATGACATGAGGAACTCCTCGAAGGTTCTGAAGCCAAGTCAATTCATCTTTTGAAAACCCTAATGCAGGTAACAAAGCCAATGAAAAAAATAAATACATCACAAAGCAGTAACATTCTTGATAATTTTGGAAAAGAGATGGCATGTTTCAAGTAAACCCTTCCTCAAGCTGCCTTTTCTCTAAGCTTCTGTATTTCATGCAATATTTTTTAAAATGAAATAACAATGAAGCTGTTAAATTCGTATAATTACATACAGAAAGGAGGTGACCTGACCCAATCTATAATATAGCAAGAAACAGGTTTTCCCCTTCTATTAGGATTTTACCAATTTTACTTTAAAAAAAGTAAAAGGCATATCCTTTCCAACACATTTTTTAAAAGCAAATGAACAAGTAAAAGCAATACACTCCTTTAATAAATACCACTTTATGTTCTTATATAATAGCCCTTCAAATGTTTCAAAACTGCACTACTCCTTGAAAGTCTTTTTTTAAATTTTGACAATACATATGTAGCCCCTTCAACAAAACTTGATTCCCTTACCATCTCTATTACACTTGACCTAACCTACACAGACAACCTGTCAAAGTTCCTGCTGCAAGGTGGCTTTCAGAATGATCAAAATACACTTGACATGGCCCGGCCCCTAGCTATCTGCTTTGTGGTTCAGATCATTATCATCTATGAGCACAAGCACAGCCTAAAGAGGCATCATGTAGTTTAAGACCATAGTACTAACTGCTAATGAGCTTTCTAAAATCACTAAAAACTTTGACAGGTACTACTAGTATTAAAAATAAAGGCTCTCACTCCCATCTGAGGCGTACATTCAAAAATACCAAATAAATATGCAGAGCTTACATTTATCATTTGAAATATTTATCTTGTTAAATCCAGCTTAGTATTAGAACCAGTCATATTCTTTTTGGATTCTGACAACGTATTAACTAATTGTCCTAATTTCAAGTCTCCATGTAATTTGAAAGAATCTTATCATCATCTAAATACAAAATGGAAATACTGAAGTAGTATAACCGTTTAAAACAAAAGCAATACTACTAATACATCTTACTTAAACTGTTTCTACTCATCGTAGCAATTTTGTTTTGAGGGCAAAGAGAATGTAGATAACAGCTAATCAAAATCTAATGTTATTTATCAGGTCGAACATTTTAGACATGTTTAAAAATGAATATTCTGCTCATCAATTTCTTTAACCCTTTGACTGGAGCACTCAGCATCGTTCACACCAAGTGAACATCTTAGACAAAGGCATCATTGTTCTCAGTCAGAAGGTTAAAGTATGCAATAGAGATTCTCTCTGGCTATTTTGAAAAGAGCCAATTAGGTACAATTCACTGTAAATAATGATGAGATTAAAGTTAAACAATTAAGACAATGAAGGAAATAAAAACATAATCACGTGACATTCAAATAATCCTCAAGTATTTGGTTCTGGTACTATGAGATCTTTAAAGATGAACCATCCATCTTCCTGCCTCAGGAGCCTGACAATGTAGGGTACAAATATTCCTTCAAAGATTTCCACTTATTAATCATAGTAAAAAATCATTCCAAGATAGAATATTTATCATCTTCCAAACTGAGAACCAAACAGATAAGACAGCAAATCTTAGAAGAACTATTCTTCATAGTAGGTGTTTTCCTTTTTTTTTAACCTGGCAAAAGAATATGGTTACCTGTAAGTGTGGAAAATAAGAAGCTGAAATAGTCCACATCACTCATCGAACAGTCTTTCACAGAATACTTCCACCCAGAAAATGATGATCTATAATAAACAATGGAAGAATTACCAAAAGTAACCAACCTGTCAGACTCGAAAATAACACAGTATATAATCATTTTTCTATTCTGAAAACAAGTCTGATTTAATAGCTTAAAATAAAAACTACAGTGTGAATTGTTCCAATTTTACATGTAAGGACTCAAGTACCATAACAGAAAAATTTGAAATTCAAACATATTTATGTAAAGTTTCATTTAAAAGCATACTTGATAGATATACATGATATAACAAAAAATCCCCATTTGAAAATCAGACTCCAAGAAGCCAAGATTAAATTTTGCTTTTCCACAGTAGGTTCAGCTGCTACAAATTTATTTACTATTTGGTTTTTTTAGAAAATTGTACCCTCATTAAATGAGTTAAAATAAAACAAGCTCCAGCTTCCTACCTACCTAAGCAAAAGTACCTTAATTAGGCAAAGAAAACTTCTCTTTAAAGCCACTATAGGATAACCATGTATTCCTATTCTTAGCAAAGTTGTAACTAAGTCTATTTCCCAATAGGGCAGGCAAAGTTACTGGCGTAGGACTCAAAGAAATAGCTAAATGTAAACCAGCTTACTCATTATATGAGGATTATTTGGTTTTTGCTATAAGCTTCCAGTGCCTCCTTTAAAAATTCCCTTCAGAAAAAAAAAAAATAATAGTAATAACATAAATAAAAATTCCCTTCAGCATAAAGCTAGGAAGAGCAAATGTCAACCAGAATGACCACATGCAAGAAGCTGAGAATATAAATTTTATCATATGCATTTGAATAAATGTCAGACAAAATTAGGAATTTCTAATTCACCTCCACACACTTAGTAATTTTTTATTGTTATAATACTTGCATTTATATTTATTAATATTCTTAAGCTTGGGGAAGAGTTAAAATAATGAAAACTCTTCTGAGTGCCACTGCCAGGTGATAACCAAAGGTCTTTGGAGGCTGGATCATAAGGTAAGGAGGTTATAAAAGGCCATAGATGCTCCAAAGAAAGGAGTACAAAACAATGAGCAGAAAACAAACTAATATCCCATTGAACCCAGTGAAAACAGAAAGCAATTGTGCCATCCAGTGGCTAAAAAGAATTGCAAATCTATTCGGTAGTTAGTCTATTTGGGACAAACGACAAGCAATGTATCACACTGTCTTTAAAATTATGAACACCATATATACCTATACTGTCCAAGCCAGAACACTTCAGAGAGGAAAAGGGGGTGCTATGAGTAATTCTGCTAGGACAGGAGTAAACTGCAACTATTCCTGGCAGACCAGGTCATATAGTCACCCAACTCACAACAGACATCAAATTCTTTATCCAAGTTAATCTTGCCTTCCTTAGATTTTTTTTTTTTTTTTTTTCTTGAGACAGAGCCTCAAGCTGTCGCCCTCGATAGAGTGGCTGTGGCATCACAGCTCACAGCAATCTCCAATTCCTGGGCTCAAGCAAGTCTCCTGCCTCAGCCTCCCAAGTAGCTGGGACTACAGGTGCCCGCCACAACGCCCGGCTATTTTTTGGTTGCAACCGTCATTGTTGTTTGGCGGGCTCAGGCTGGATTCAAACCCGCCAGCTCAGGTATACGTGGCTGGCGCCTTAGCCCGCTGAGCCACAGGCACCGAGCCCCCTCCTTAGATTTTAATTTCACACTATAGATTACCTTTCCATATTTAAGCTTTATGTTCTCCAATCTAGCTATAAATAAACCAGAGGTAGAAGGGTAAATTGAGAAAAGACCATTGGATGTGAGTATGGAACAACACAAGTAGAACAGTATGATGAAAAAGTCAAATTCTAAGTAATTATATAAGTGGCTGGTAAAACGGTAGGAACAAATCTAAGTATACTTTTTTAAAAACAAGCGAAGGTCAGATGCAGTGGGTCACGCCTGTGATCCTAGCACTCTGGGAGGCTGAGATGATAGGATTGCTTGAGCTCAGGAGTTCTAGGCCAGCCTGATCAAGAGTGAGACCCTAGGGTCTGTACTCAAAATACAAAAAATAGCTGGGCATGGTAGCAGGCAGCTAGAGTCCCAGCTACTTGGGAGGCTAAGGCAAGAGGATTACTTATGTCCAAGAGTTTGAGGTGGTTATGAGCTATGATGATGCCTCAGCACTCTAACCAGTGTGACAGAGTGAGACTGTTTCAAAAACAAAAAGCCAAGGGAAAATAAACATGGACAATTTCTAATGGGATTTTCACATATGGAACACCTTGCTTAGGTAAACATTTCTAATACAGACAGCAGCAGGACATAAAAATTATATAAAAATTAGGTTGAACTTTACAGAACCACCAAAACTAAGTTGAACTTAATCTCACGGGCCAATTAATATACCAAATAAAAATCAGAAATGAGTAATTATTTTTCATTGTTGCAGTTTGGCTGGGCCCAGGGTCGAACCCGCCACCCTTGGTATATGGGGCCAGCGCCCTACTCACTGAGCCACAGGCACCGCCCAAGAGTAAAGAAATTTTTTAGGAAAATTAATCTAGCAACAGTTAACAGTTATGGGTCAAGGAGGAGAAGTAGTCTAAGGAGAAAACCAAAGCTATAAAGTAACCCAACATATCTGAATGAACAAAGCAGTAGTTCTAAATTCTGAGCCTATAAAAAGTGATAAATACCATTGGTTCAAGACAGCTAAAAACTCCTAGTTATTCAAAAAATATATTACTTTAAATAAGAAGAAAACACCCACAGAAAAAGAAGCCTACTAACGGACTCTACAAATAGTAAAAAACAAAACTTAATTTGGTGGACTTTTAACCTACAATGACAATCTGCTTTTAATTTAATGATTATGAGCCTCTATTATCAGTGTTTGTAAATTAATATATTTTCCAACCTGTCACCATAAATCTCCACAAAAGGAAAGAAGTAGAAAAGGCAATTTTTTGAAAATATGTTTGACAAAAGTTGCTAAGCATAAGTGAATCAAAACTAATGTTGGTAAAGGATATTAAATGCAGCTTCTATGAAGAAATACTTTCAAGAAATGGTCAAAAGGTGATTTTAACTGAACATTAATAAGAACAGAGTGCCCTCTACTGGAAGTTAATAAATACAAAACTACTTAAGTAACAAGTAATAATATCTCATTTTAGAAGCCTAGCTTTGGCAGCACCCATAGCTCAATGGGTAGGACACTAGCCACATACACTGAGGCTGGCAGGTTGGAACCCAACCCAGGCAAGTTAAAACAACAACTGCAACCAATAAAGAAATAAATAAAAGCTTAGCATTAAATAAATGCATAATTACACTAAACAAAGTGCAGAAGTGTTTTTATTTCTTCTTTTTGTTTGAGACAGAATCTCAATCACCCTGGGTAGAGTGCCATGGCATCGTCATAGCTCACAGCAATCTCAAATTCTTGGGCTCAAGCAATCCTCTTGCCTTAAGCCTCCACAGGCACCCACCACAAAGCCCAGCTATTTTTAGAGATGGGGTCCCACTCTTTCCCAGGCTGGTCTTGAACTTCTAAGCTCAAGTAATCTCCTCCCTCAGCCTTCCAGAGTATTGAGATTATAGACGCGAACCACCACACCTGGCCCAGAATTATTTTTATTTCTAAGGAAGAAAAACTTAAGAAACTAATTAATGTTAAAAAATACTTAAAATATGACCAAAACACTCAAATGCACAAACACACAGAAGAAATAAACCTTGAATTTCCACATATAAGCAAACAATATATTGCAAATAGTTCTCTTCTGCTAAAAAAGATTACCATCAGTTATAAAGCACACTAAACTAGGGCCAAGTACTTATTCTACACTGGTATGAAGAAACTGCAAAGAGGCTCGGTGCCTGTGGCTCAACAGGCTAAGGCGCCAGCCACATATACCTGAGCTGGCGGGTTCGAATCCAGCCAGGGCCTGCCAAACAAGGACAGCCGCAACCAAAAAATGGCCGGGCATTGTGGCGGTGGCCTGTAGTCCCAGCGTCTTGGGAGGGGGAAGCAAGAGACTCGCTTGAGCCCAGGAATTGGAGGTTGCTGTGAGCTGTAGTGCCACAGCACTCTATCCAGGGTGACAGCTTGTGGCTCTGTCTCAAAAAAAAAAAAAAAAACTGCAAAGAAAAGAGACTGAGCTGCTCCTTCTTATCTGGGATAGGGGATCTATAGAAGAAAATGAGACTTCAGTAAAATTTTTCAGCTATATCCTAGATTTCAATTTTTGCCGGAAACCACATCAGATCATTCCCATGAGGCACAACCAATAATAAAAACAGGTGAATACTATAACTGAAGATATAAGATATAAACATGAAGAGTCTGAGGATACTTCCAACACTGGCAATACAAAAAGTTTCAGATTAAGGTGGGACAGCGACAATGGAAAATGGTAAGGAGGTTCCTCAAAAATCAGAATCACTGGGCAGGGCCTGTGACCAGTGAGTAGGGCACCAGCCCCACATGCCGGAGGTGGCGGGTTCAAACCCAGCCCCGGCCAAAAAAAAAAAAAACAACAAAAAAATCAGAATCACTTTAAGTTTCAGCAATTCCACTTCTGGATATACAGCCTGAAAGCAAGGTCTTAAAGACATATTTCTACACCAATGTCATAAAAAGCCTTATTTGTAAAAGCATTATTCTCAATAGCCAAAAGGTGGAAAAATCTTAAACGTTCACCAACAGATGAAGAAACAAAATGCAGTCTGTGTGTGTGTGTGATAGACTATTATACAGTCTTTAAAAAGAATAAAATTGATACATACTACAATATGATGAACCTCAAAGACATGACAGGCTAAATACAAAGCCAGACACAAAAAGATAGGATTTTATTTGTATTACGTATCTATAATACTCAATACTAGAGACAGAATGGAATTGTAGTTACTAAAAGTGGGGGTGGGGGGGATAGAAAGTTAGTTAATGGATGGAATTTCAGTTTGGGATGATGAGAAAAATCTGGAGAATACCAAAGGGTAAATTCCAGGAGCTAAGTATCATGCCTATGATCAATCTTAACACTTTTGGAGGCCAAGATGGGAGGATCACTAAAGGTCAGGAGTTCAAGACCAGACTGGGCAACATGGCAAGACCCAATTAGGCAGGTACAGTGGCATACGCCTGTAGTCCTAGCTACTCAGGAGGCTGAAGGAGGAGGATCACTTGAAGTTGCAGTAAGCTTTGATCATACCACTGCACTCTAGCCCAAGAGACAAAGACTCTGTCTTTAAAAAAATAATCACTATTACAACTTGAAAGTCTTACTCTAATGAACCTGTTCCACCTAGTAATATCAACAGAGTTGCAATGTTGCATAGGGAGCAAAGGTAGTGGCAAGATGTGACTTTAATACCCTTCTGTATTTAACAAATTACCAGTAAAAGGAGGAGAAAAGATCAAACACTTAAAATACAGCTCACTTGAGCATGCTACCTCATGTGCAGTATCCCGATAAGCATGGCAACCAAACTTGAACTGAGTCTTCCCATAACACAGCAACGACTCAACCGAGAAAGCAAATCAGCAGGGAGACTGGGTATAAAATACACAAGCTGAACCAAGCGTTGCTGAGAATCTCCAGGGAGAACCACCACAGTGCCTTCTTGTGGATCTAGTGGGGTAGGTAGACACAGTAAAATCAACTATAGAAAATATAAACCAGAGATTAAATTAATAAAGCAGACTAGTGACTTTTATTGAACTATGGGGTGACATGTTATTTTAATTACATAAAAACATAATTAATATCATAAAGCATGCAGGAGTGAACCTCTGTAAGTTGATCACTCAAGGGACTATAACAAACTGGTCAACATAAGGAACTAGGCCTACTGTACAATAAGCACATATGGTGTGTATCTAGTCTGTGAAAATCAGGTCCACTTAAAGAAGTGGTCAATGTAGGAAGGTAGTCAACTACGGAGCCTCTACTGTATATGTATGGGTTGTTAAGCTACTCCTAAAATAAACTATTAAAATAATAACTTAAACATTTATTTGTTTAACATTGTAATAATCTCATGATATCCAAATGTTTTGTTAGAAATAAGAATTTCAATGGGGTAAAAAGGAAAAGGGATCCAGCACAAAGCACAACAGTGAAAACCAAGCAATTTCGTTAAACAGAGACAATTATAATATCAACCTAATTTAAAGTACAAGATGTATAAACGCACAATGCTAAATATCTATGTGCAATACTGAAAAACATATATTTAAAAATATAACTCTAATGTACACAGCTATGATTTAATTTTAAAGGTTGGTTAATGTAAAAAAATAAAATAAAATAAAAATATAACTCACAAGACATAGAAACCACCCAAATGTCCATCACCTAATGAATGGATAAATACATGTGGCATAGCCATTCAGTGGAATACTACTAATAGTAAAAGTAAATAAAGTACTGATACTTGTCACAACATGGATGTACCTTGAAAATATTATACTAAGTCAACGTATAAATGTATAGCCAGATATAAAAGTAAAAGTCCCCATATTATATAATTCCACTTGTAAGAAATGTGTAGCATAGGCAAATCCAGATATAGAAAGTAGATTAGTGGATGCCAGGTGCTAGGGGAAGAAGGAATAAATGAATTATTAATGACTAAATTATATATTATACATGTATATATTACTGTATGTTGTCATTGATATTTTTGCTTGGAATAATGAATAGTAAATCAGTTCCGGAAAGGAATAAAGAAGTAATAATAAACAGAACTCACATAAGATATTAAATCTATTGTTTTTACTTCAAAGTTTCAAAAGAATTTTCTTTTTTTTTTTTTTTTTTTTGTTTTTTTTTGTTTTTTTAGAAAGAGCCTCAAGCTGTCACCATGGATAGAGTGCCATGGCATTGCAGCTCACAGCAACCTCCAATTCCTAGGCTCAAGCGAGTCTCCTGCCTCCGCCTCCCAAGTAGCTGGGACTACAGGCACTCACCACGACACTCGGCCATTTTTTTTGTTGCAGCCGTCATTGTTGCTTGGCGGGCCCAGGCTGGATTCGAACCTGCCAGTTCAGGTGTACGTGGCTGGCGCCTTAGCCCACTGAGCCACAGGCACTGAGCCTCAGATTTCTTTTTTTTTTTTTTTTTTTTTTTGAGACAGAGCCTCAAGCTGTCACCCTGGACAGAGTACTGTAGCATCACAGCTGACAGCAACCTCCAATTCCTGGGCTTAAGCGAGTCTCTTGCCTCCACCTCCCAAGTAGCTGGGACTACAGGCGCCCGCCACAATGCCTGGCCATTTTTTGGTTGCAGCCGTCATTATTGTTTGGCAGGCCTGGGCTGGACTCGAACACCCCAGCTCAGGTATACGTGGCTAGTGCCTTAGCCCTTTGAGCTACAGGTGCCTAGCCTACTTTTAGTTTTTTGAGGTATCTCCATACAACTTCCCATAGAGGTTATACTACACACTAGTTTGCAGACGGAGGTTTGGATGGGAAAAGAAGTTCCTTTCTCTCTGTAATCACACCAGCATTTTTAGTTTGGAAAATTTTTATTTTTTTATAAAAACCATTCTCACTGGATTTAGGTAATATTTCATTGTGATGTTGCTTTGCATTTCACTGATGATTAGGGACATTGAACATTTTTTCATATGTTTATTGGTCTAGTCTATTTTCTTGAAAAAGTCTTGTGCTTGTTTTAGGTCCATTTTTTATGGGATTGTTTGATTTTTTTTTTGATGACTTTCTTGAATTCTTTATAGATTCTGGTTGGGATTCTTATAGATTCTGGTTATTAGACTTTTATTGGAGGAATAGCATGCAAATATTTTCTCCTGTTCAACAGATTACCTTTTTGCTGTATTGATTGTTTCCCTGGCTTGGTGGAAGCTTTTAAGTATAATCAGGTCCCATTTATTTGTTTATGTTGTTGATGTGACAGTTTTGGGGGTATTCTTCGAAAATTCTTTGCCTATAGCAATGTCTATATAGGTTTTTCCAATATTTTCTCACAGAAAACTCAGATATCAAACCATTTTCATATTGCCACCTGATCTTTGAACAAGTGTACAATAACATACACTGAGAAAAGGAATCTTTAGGCAAAAAATGGTACTGGGAAAACTGGATAACCACACATAGAAAATTGAATCAGAATCTGCACCTCTCACCACTAACAGAAATTAATTGACAATGGATAACAGACTTGAACCTAAGGCATGAAATCATAAGAATTTTAATTTTTCCTTATCTAAAATGCCATACAGTTGAAATCATATATCATGTAGCCTTTTAAGATTTAATATCTTTTATGGCTTGACAGCACATGTCTGTTTAGAGTGACCTAGTCCAAAGGCAGGACACCAGAAGTAGATCCTGTTTAGATCATGCACACCAATTTCTTAAAGAGTCTCAGACACCTGGAAATTTGTGGGGGCGACAACACCCACATTACTGTATATATAGCGATAGTTTTAACAACTCAAGAAGTGGTAATTTTTGTTTCTATTTTCCCAGATATCTACCAATATAATGGTCTTTTATTCCTGATTTTTGAATTTGTTTCTCTTATTATATCCTTTCTCCTTAAACAACTAAAATTCACAATTCATTTATAGTACATGCATGCTTAAAGCAGGCACTAAATTACAAAAGTAATATTTTTCCTGAAAACCTACCACTATTTCACAATATTTTAAATGTGGTTAGTTATTAAAAGAGATCAATATGTGATCAAGAGCTTTCATGTGACAAAAAATGGTTAAATTTTAATCACACTTTTAAGGTCATTTCAAACTAAAAAGAACATGAATATGTTGAGGAACATGTTGATTTTAAAGCAAAAATGTTAATTTAAAAATAAATCTGAGGTCCAATAAATTTATAATTTAAAAAGTAACAAGTAAGTAAACCAATCCTTTTAAAATCCAAGGAAGTTATCTTGTGAATATCAGCAAGTTGATTGTAAACTTTACATGGACACAGACATGATCTAGAATGCCAACACAATAGGGAAGGATACAAAGTTTGAGTAGTGACAGTATCCCAGTACCCAAGCCTTAATGTGAATTTACAGTATTCAAAGCAATGCGATATTGGTGAAAGAATAGAAAAAACATATTAAGGGAGAGAACAGAAAGCTGACAAATAGACCAACCTAAATACAGTCATATGACCTTGGACAAAGAATTAAAGACAATGCAATGCTGAAGGAACCACTGAGCATCCACGTGCAAAAAACTGATTCTGAGCCCAGACCTACACACATCACAAAATTAACTCAAACGGGTCATAGATATAAAGGTAAAATGCAACCTCCAGAAACATAACATAGGACCAACAGGGACACTCAGTGCCTGGAAATGTATCTGTAATCCCAAATATTGTAGAAAGTTTTGAAACTTTTCATAGGTGAGTTCTAATAATTCTACATTGAATAGATTAATAAAGCATCTGAACAATTTTTAATTCGGTTTCTTTTAATTTTTATGAAAAATTAGTACTTAAAATTTATTTTGCAACATTTTTAAAGTAAGACTAGTACTGATCTTCATTTCTCAATTATAAGATGTCTAATTTTACTCACATGCTCAATTTACCCGGTAATTGTATATGGCTTATTTGTGACAACAGAGGAGAACACATACAAATCACCTTGTGACATCTTTTGTTCTGTCAACTAATTCTGGCATTTACTTTTAAAGGCCTGATTTGTTTCCCTGTGGCTTGAGTTTTGCAAAATCATCTCCATTAACTTAACTTGATTTTCTTTTAAAATGTCATATAGATTTCCCTGCTAACATGACATGAATGTATCTTGTCACCTCAATACACAAAAAAGTATTGAATTCATTTTACATAAACTAATACATGTGGCTAGTTTAATTTAATTAAATGGGAAAGACAAAATAAAGAGTTTTTGTAAATTAAAACATTTTAACAACAAATATCTAACAGCTCTGTAATGATGAATGTCTAAAAAAAAAAAAGAACAAGTTCTCTTTACACATCTTACAAATTTCTAAATTGCAACAGGTAGAATATTTAGCATTGATACAGGACATTTGGTGTACCAGCCAGCTCAGCAGAGCTGAGCCTCCACCTTAGCAGTGTTGGTGTGGGGGCAGGTGGCTGAGGAACCAACGGGCTGGATGACAGGCAAGAAGGGGAACCTCCCATCCCCTCCCGAGGCTCCCATAGCCAAAAAGGCCAGACCGCTGCCTAGGAGACTCCAGTGCCTTGGTGTCTCCTTCACTTTACACTTAGGACTAAATACAGAACCCCCATTTCCTATGCCTAGGTCAATTTCATGTGAATTTCCTAGGCCTCAATTCCATGAATGGACTGTGTCAATTCATTAATACATTCATTCACCTTGCCCCAGAGAAGGGACTGTGTTCATTCATTGATACATTCATTCATTTTGTCCCAGGGGAAGGGACTGTGTTCATTCATTTCCTGGCCAAGGAATCCATACACCTATATATACCCGGAGACTAAGAGCCTAAACAAGGAGACCGGGAAACCGGGAGAGAACCGGAGAGAGCTTTTCTCTCACCACTTGAGTTCTCTCTACCAGGAGCTTTAGTGTTTTTTGTATTCTTTTCTGTAAATAAATTCTGCCTTACCACTGATCTGTGGTCCATGGATTTGTTCTTCAAATCCTCAAGACCAAGAACCTAAAATTCCCGTATCAGCATCAATACTTGAGGCCGAAAATAAATTCTCTAAAATATTGGCATAGATTGTCCTTCAAAGAGTTATGTAAAAAAATTAAGAATATACATGGATGGAGCTGGAACACCTTCTTCTTAGCAAAGCATCTCAAGAATGGAAGAAAAAATATTCAATGTACTCAGCCCTACTATGAAGCTAATTTAAAGGTTTCATATGAAGGCTATAACCCAACTATAGGACAAGAATATGTGAAGGGAGGGGAGGGGGGAGGTTGGGGTGGAGGGAGGGTAATTGGTGGGGCCACGCCTATGGTGCATCTTAGAGGGGTATAGGTGGAACTTACTAAATGCAGAGTACAAATGTCTTCATACAATAACTAAGAAAATGCCATGAGGGCTATGTTGAGCAGTACGATGAAAACATTTCAGATTGTATATGAAACCAGCACATTGTGCCCCTTGATTGCACTAGCATACGCAGCTATGATTTAATTAAAAAAAAAAAAAAAACAGGCTTAGGGAGACAATGAGAAAACATACCCAATTGACACCTGATTCCATAGAGGGTCAGATTATTTTAAAAGACAAATTTATCACTCAAGCAACTCCAGACATTCAAAGAAAACTCCAGAAATTGGCCCAGACCATAACCTGGAGAATCTTCTTAAAATGGCCACTATGGTCTTTATAACCGAGACCTGGAGAGAAAAGAGGAAAAAGAAAGAAAGGAGCAGAAAAGAATGACAGCTCTAGTAATGGCACTCCAACAAACGAGCAACTTTCGGGGCAGAGGGAAACCAGAGGAGCTAAAAACAAGTGCTTCCAATGTGGTCAGACTGGCCACTTCAGAAAAGACTGCCCCCAGTAGCACCACTGGCTGGGCAAGCCACCTGGCCCCTGTCCAGAATGCAAGGGTGACCGCTGGAGGGTGGCCTATCCCTGGAGGTGAAGTCCTCCTGGGACAGTGACCCCATCAGAGCCCAAACTGGACTGAGGGTTCCTGGGGCAAATTCTCATGGCTCCAGCTTGTGTCATCACCCCTCAAGAGCCCCAGGTTTGCCTTATAGTGGAGCACCAGGAGATAAAATTTCTGGAGTAAGCTTTCTGGACACTGGAGCAACCTTTTCTGTACTTCTCTCTAATCCTGGTCTATTATCTCCCAAATCCATAACTGTACAGGGGGTGTCTGGAAAGCCAGTTACCAAATTTTTCTCCCAGCCTTTAAGCTGCAATTGGGAGGACTTGCTGTTCTCTAATGCCTCCCTAATCATGCCTGAAAGTCCTGCTCCCCTTTTGGGGAGGGACACAGTAACTAAAACAGGAACTTTTCCCTCCTGGAGATCTAGTTATGATCAAAACTTTTCCTTCCAATTCACCTTCTCTAACTCCAACTTGGGAAGTTCCCTTTCCTGTATCTTGTCTTCTTCTACAGCTGTTAAAGTTATGGGAGTCGATTCCTGCATACATCATACCATTCATGAGTAAAATCCTGGAACCCTCCATCTTCTATGGAGGCAGGCAATGAAGACAGCCAACCACAGACCACCTACACTTGTGAGCCAAAAGAAAGTTTGAAGTTATCATTTAGGAAACAGCAAGAAAAATTCTAGTATGGTTTTCTTTTAGCATCACTGAATAAGTGCTTCTGACTTGACGCTGTTCTACCTTTGCCTATTACTGATTATACTAATCAGATTTATGTTTTCCAGAAATGTCATCAAGCCACAGACAATAAAGAGGGTTCCAGTCCATGAACCCCTGTACCACTCTCCCTCCGGAGAAACCCTAACTGCCCCCTTCTATCATCGCCCGATTCAGCAGGAAGCAGTTAGATCAAGTCTTCGCCCTTTTTCCCTAACAGCAGTTAGAGTTTCTACTCGGAGAGGGAGAATTGATGCAGGACATTTGGTGCCCTAGCCAGCTCTGTGGAGCTGGCAGACCTGCCGCCTCCTCCTTGGTGGTGTTGGTGCTGCGACAGCCAGCTGAAGAACCAGCGGGCTAGATGACAGGCAAGGAGGGGGACCTCCAACCCCCACTGGAGGCTCCAATAGCCAAAAAGACTGGACAACTGCTGAGGAGACACCTGTGCCTTGGTGTCTCCTTCATTTTACACTTAGGACTAAATACCTAACCCCCATTTCCTATGCTTAGGTCAATTTTATGTGAATTTCCTAGGCCTCAATTCCATGAATGGACTGTGTCCATTCATTGATACATTCATTCACTTTGCCCCTGCGGAAAGGACTGTGTTCCTCCATCAATACATTCATTCACCTTTCCCCCAGTGGAAGGAACTGTGCTCATTCATTTCCTGGCCAAGGAACCCACACACCTATATATACCTCAAGACTAAAAGCCTAAAGGAGGAGACAGGGAAAGATCGGGAGAGAAACGGAGAGATCTTCTCCCCCCTACTTGAGTTCTTTCTCTCTACCAGGAGCCTTAGTGTTTTCTGTATTCTTTTCTGTAAATAAATTCTGTCTTACCACTGGAAAAAAAAATTAAAAACATATACTCTAATTTTTCTTGCTCAATACTAAAATAGGGGAGAGGACTTGCTTTTCAATGAGAGAAATTTGAGTATAAAAGCCAGGTCAGAGTTGTAGGGCTAAAAATAAATAAAGTCATGACTTTAGCTCAGCTGTCAGTTACTGGGCAACAAAGAAACCAATTTAGTCAACAGGAAAGCTGAAAACCATACTACATCATAGTAAATGTTGGGGAAAATAGCAGCTTATGATAATTTGGCAGGCTTACAAAGTCTCTACGGAGTGTGGCGCTCTAGAAGAAGTAGTTGGGAATGTGTTGATATGTCAGAGTATGTTGGCTCCTTGCTGTTTTTAAAAAGGTGTTTCAGAAAGCAATGAAGTAAGGGAAGGAACTCACTGGTCTGCAACAGATTGAGGGCAGACAATAAAGAGAATTCAGAGCTTAAACTCTTCAAGGGGTTGGATAAAACAAGTGTGCCTCCAGCCACAAATAGCAGAAAATGAGACTGAAAAAGACTTTGAACACCAACCAAGGCTCTTAAGAGATAGTCAAATGAAGCCCCAAAAGGCTTTTAGCAACAAAAATGAATGAAAGAAAGAAAGAATGATAATCCAGAGGAAGAATAGAATATTATCTGCACCACAGAAGTCCTTTTGTCCATGTTTATATGTATGAAATAAATAAAAATTACAAAGCACATCTTAAATACTGTTTTTAGTAAAATAGCTAGAACACAGAGTTAATTTTATCTCTATTTTAAAATCATTTTCAAATAGGTATGTTTGAAAGGGAAACTAAAAGTTTTCTTGGTTTGCCTTTTTGGATATAAAACAACGACAATCGTGTTTTATTTAAAAATACATACATTTCTGTGGCTTCAGATAATAAGACCAGTCAGACAGTTTATTAATATCCTTTTTAATAGAGCATGAGTTAATTTTTATTTCATATGAAGCAAATATGTGCTTGTTTCTTTGTTTTCCTTGAACAACATTGAATAGAAAAGAAAAAACAAAGCCAGCCCATTTTCTGGAACATTGGTGTGTGGCCAGAGCAGAATGAACACCTCCCTGATCTCATGAGTGTCTCATCACTTGTACCTCAGATTTGTCCTGTGCAGAAGAAGGTTACTCCCAAGACCACAGCACCTGCACCTGGAACAAATTACAAAACTTGAAATGGGAATTGAATGAATTATCTTTTAAGATCTCATAGAATACTTAGATTGCATGTCTGTGTATTCCACACTTTTTAAAAATCGTGTTTTAAAATGTTTATTTCAGACTAAACATTAAAATGCCCCAAATCAAAAGAAAACAATGTTACTACTCTGCCGCCAACTATTTGACCACATTCTTACTCTGTCAGTATTTGCTTCTGTGAGCTGTGCTAGATTCTATAAGAAATATTGAAAAGATATATTTCTATATATTTAAGTTTATATCAATAAAAGTGGAAGGATTATGTCAAGAAGTTGACTTTTAAAATTTAAATTAAATCCACTTTCTCTTTTCTAGAGTTTTGGTTAGTTAACTCCCTGAGCATTGTAATAAATTTAGGGAATCAGTCATCCTCTTAATAAAAATAACTGACTCTGGTGCAAGCTAATATAAAAGTTTGTAAAGATCTTTGGACTACAAAGTAACCTTCTATCTTGCACAGTTTAGATTTACTCTGTTGAAATCAGGGGAGTGGATCAGATGATAACTAATTACAAGCCATTTGATGTTTACTCTGAGTAGAAAATACTTTTGACTTTTGATGAGATATAAAATTTGGGGGGTAAAACTTTGACTTCAGTGTTCAGTTGGCATTTATAGCCTACTCCTGCCTCTAATATTCTAAATGTAAAATTTCAGATAGGAAAGAAAAGTGCTAAAACTTTTATAGATATAAGCCTGGATATTAAAAAAAAATCTACCATGTACTAAAATGATAACAATTAGCAGTTGTCACATTCAAAGCGTTGGAGAAATATGAAGAAGTTAGTGTATCTCTTTGGTGTACTTTGATGAAACTCATATCAAATACTATCAATAGGAATTTTCACTCCTTCAAACTACAAAGAAAATTTGTTGCCAGACGATTTTCACAGCTCTAATTACAGCATTGCTTTTGCAACTCTATAATTAAGAGTGCACTACAATTTTGTGCCTACTCTTAGCTGTAACAAAATAAAAATAAAAAGTTAAAAAATAAAACTTGTTCAGAATTTAATATTGTATTTATTTTCTTAGGTCCATAGCATATTAGCTTTTAAACTTTTGTTGAAATGTAATTTAATACATCTATCAAAAGTTATAATTTGCGATGGATGTCATCTTTAAAACTGTGTATTTCAAAATGTCGGCGTCTCATAATGTTTATTTTTTATTGATTCCTGTGTAATCATTGCTAGTAGTTTATATTCAGAAATCAATGCACCCACAAGTAGATTACATTATTTCCTGCTTTCTTTCTCCACTGCCAAGGTATATGTACATTTTTCTTAGTTTTAAAATGTTATATGTTTATATTTCTGATTAAATGCAATTATTACAAAATTACATGATACGTCAGACATTTCTTCAACTAACCTCTTTGTTTGCATGTAGCTCCTAGGATTATGGCTTCTCCTTTTAAACATTAGTACAGGATATGATACACTTTTCCCCTCAGATAGTACATGATTTTTAAAATTTTAATGTAATTTTTTACTAAACAGCCCTTGTTCAACAAGACTATTTGGAATACTTTTAACTATGTAGTTAGTTGTATTGCAGTTAGTATCCTAAGCATACAGTTAACATTCATTGGTACTGCTTTTAAACATATCCCGTGGTCCAGAATGACACTTAGACAAACCATCAGAGGGGAACATCTTGCAGCCTCAGGTTGAGTCCTAGGAATTGACAATTTAGGGTCACTTCCTCTAGGAATGGAATCTTGTGAACTTTGCAGCCAACTGTTTGAAGTTACCAATCAAGCCCATTTTGATCATATGCATGCTAAAACAGAGAGCCTGATCCATCAACCGAAACTCCAAGGAGCAAAACCATTCTTTTACTTTAGTCAGAAAAAGTTATTACCCAACCCCTTTCCTGGTTTTGTGTTTATTTATTTTTTTAACCATTCTGACTTCTCTATGACACAACAGGATCTCTTTTCCTCCACATTCTGTCCTGGATTCTTCTTCTAGTTTTTTCAACATTCTGTTGAAGAGTGGACTTTATAGCCACTTTTGATCACATGCCACCTCCTTAAAACTCATGGGTCGAAATGGTCTCGTAATACCTCTGTCACATAGTCAGTCTAGAAATCCAAGTCAGTGGCCATTTAGCTTGTGTGGAAAGGAGGATACTCAGCATCCGCACATTGGCTGTTGTCACACTTACTGTCAGTCAAAGTCTGTTCTGCTTTCCTTACTATCTTAATGTGTCCCGTCCCGCGGGACGCGGTTATTCGTGGGGGCAAGGGGGACCGAGCCTGAAAAGGAATGGGCGAGAAAGAGAGAACGAGACCAAGCAGGTTTCTTGTCAAGGTCCATTTAATGGTGGCGGAAAGCCAGTTTTTAAAGCTTACAAGTGAGCAGGGGGAGGAAGGGGCGGGATAAGGGAGCGCGTTGTTTGCTGATAGACAGGTTTGAAGTTGCGGCTATCGGCTGGTTACGCGGGCGTGGGAAGGCAAAGAGGGCGGGGTATAGCTGGAGTCTTGCATTGGCTGGGGTGGCGGTGTGGTGAGGCTTGAATGTCGTGGCTGTATTTTATTGGCTTTGGGTGGTGTCATGTAACACCTAGAAC
>CAUYON010036966.1:0-10106 GCA_963573935.1 Arctocebus calabarensis
CCTGCTTAGAAGACACTTTAAATTGCTAACTTGGGCTAAGCCGAGGCTTCCCCAGGAAAGTGCTATGGCTGGGATCACTCCTTGAGTGGCTATCCACTTACCCAGTGTGCCAAAACCAGTCTCACCCTATTCCCCTGAGGGTTAAGGCTGCAAGGCGTCTCAGTCCCCGCCTTTAGGCTGCTCAGTCACTAGATTACTCACTCCCGCCCAATGCCTGTTTTGCGACTCTGAGGGTGGAGCTTCCCAGGGCAGTTCTCTCACAATGGCTCCACACAGCCCCCACCAAACACTGGCAGCTCTGTTTGGCTTGGTGGCCCAGTCTGGGGCCCCAGGCAACACTCAAAAAACCCCACACTCCTGCTGAGGTTCTCCCAAGGCAGTTCAACCAAGTGCCAAGTCCAAAAGAAACCCAAAGGGCTTACAGGCAAGGCTCTTCCAGCCTGCAGTCCCACTGCTGCTCCACCCACAGCCGCCGACAGGATCAGACCCAATGAACAGACGCAACCACTTGCCCAATCTCCACTGCTTTAGCCTTCCTCAGGGTGTCCAGAAGCCTCATGCTGTCTCCCTGTGTCCCCAAAGGGAAGTTTCTGGGCAGATCCCGCCTGGCAGAGATGCCTGAAGTCCTCTCTCCCTAGTCTCACTGTGCCCAGCCGCAAGGAAGCTGTTACTCGTCTGCCATCTTCCCATTTCCTATTTCTTAAAAAGCTTTTTTCTCTTGAATTTCATGACATAAAATTATCTTGTATCTCTTCTGAATCCTCAGTTTCCTTTAGGGGCTCCTTCTCCCTTAACAAGTAAATGCTGCTTCTTTTTCTTTTGCCTGAAGCCTCAGTTTCCGGAGTTACTTGCAGTTTGGTGCTAAGCCTTCCTCCCTCTCCATACACTCTGTAGTTGATCTCTTCCATCCACATAGCTCTTAATCTACAGGCCAAAAACTCTAAAATTTACATCTTTGTCTTTAGACATATTTTTGAACTTTAGACCTGTAGATGTCTACATGACATCTCCTCTATAAGATTCACAAACATCTCAGACTCAGCATATCTTAACTCTCATTTTCTCCAGTCTTTCCAAATATTTTCCCCCATCATCTTTCATGCATCTCAGTAAATGTCAATTCCACTCAGTTAGTTGCTTGAGTCAAAACTCTGACTTTTTAGACTGTTCCCTCTCTTAATTCCTGTGTCACCAAATCCTAAAGATAGCTCCAAAATATATGTCTCATTTAGCTTCTTCTCTAGACATTTACCTAGTCGAAATCACCATCATCTTTTATTAGCTGTTTATCCTTGAGGAAGTTGCTTAGCCTCTATAATGCCCAATAGTCATATCTATAAAATAGAGGTGATAAGTATAGCATCTATCTCATAGAGTTATTGTGAATACTATGTGAGATAATTCATGAAAAATGCTCAGTATATTGTCAGCACTTAACAAACGTTAACTATGATAAATATCACCATCAGTACTGACATAGGTTACCGCAGTAGCTATTTCCTAACTGGTCCTCCACTTCCACTCTTACTTTCTTTGATTCCCCAGAGCAGTTAAAAATCTTTGAGAAACGTAAATGTGTTGGTGTCTTTAAAATGTTTTAATGTTCTCCCAATGACCTTATTTATTCCTTTACACATTGATTTCATTCATTCATATGTTCATTCATTCAGCTATATATTGAATGTCTACTCTGTGTCCAGTTCCTTATTAGATACTGAGACTACAATAATAATAACAAAACAGAACTAGTCCCTGCCCTTGTGGAGGTTAAAAACTAACTGGGGCCAAAGCTAAAAAATAAGCAAATACAGACTGGTAAATCTGACTTGTGGCAAATGCTTACTGTAGCTTATAGATGCTACTAATTTGGATCCTTGTCCACTTCTAATATTTCATCTGATGTCATTCTTTCCCTTTTTACCACACCATGGCCAGACTGGTCTGGAAAACATTTTATTTCCTTCTGTAATATCATGTTTGCAAATGCTATACCCACTGCGTGGAATGTTGTTTTCACTCTTCAACTGACTATTTCCTATACTTGCTTCAGATTTCAGCTTAATATCATCACCTCAAAAAAAGCTTTTCCAGATTCACCAATTTGAATTTGGTGCTGTCACCCATTTTCTCTTCAAAGCCCCTGTATTTGTATTCCTTTATTGCAGTGGTCTCCATTCTTTCCAGCACCAGGAACCAGTTTCACGAAGACAATTTTTCCATGGACTAAGGGGTTGGGGATAGTTTTGATATGAGTCTGTGAGCTTATTATGGTCTCTGTGTACACAAACCTAAAGAGAATCTGTATCTGCAGCTGTTCCCCAGTGGTACAGTTGCCTCAGCTCCACCTCAGATCATGAGACATTAGATTCTCATAAGAGTGTACAATCTAGATTTCTAACGTGCACAGGTCACAGTAGAGTTTGTGCTCTTAGGAGAATCTAATGCTGCTCCCAATCTGACAGGAGGCAGAGCTCAGGCAGTGATGCAAGAATTGGGGGGTGGCTGTAAATACAGATGAAGAAGCTTCACTCACTCATCTGCTCACCTGCTGTGTGGCTTGGTTCCTAATAGGTTAGCAACCATAGTCATCCATGGCCCAGGGGTCAGGGTTTGCAGCTTTAGAGCATTGTTCCCCTCCTCCAAGGTATACCCAGGACCTATGGAAAATCCTAGCATGGCATCATCATTCAAAAATGCTTATTAGAGGAGTTAATATCTTTGTAATCCTGAAGTATTTGACACTATATTCTTGTAGGAAGTAAAAGCTGAAAGCTTTGTTAAACTGTTTAACAATTTAGTTGAGAATTAATAATACTAGTAAGAAAAACAAGGCTGCATCTTTGGATGTTAAAGGATCTAATGGTAGAGTCACTTTGGTACGTCAACATAATTCAAAGTCTGTTATTTAGTTTTGTTGGTTTCAAAACTTGGTCAGTTGACTCCATGATATTCAAGCTTCTGGGTTTATCCACCCCAATACAAAGTAGTTAAGTTACAGTGGAAAAAAGTTTGGAATTCTAATAGCAGTAAAGTTCTGTCCATATTTAGGATAAAACTAGTACTACTTAAGTGTAAAATATCCCATATAATAGACTCTAAATATGATTCATATTCCATGAAAAGGACACATTTCTATTTAATTCAGTATAAATATCCAACAGAATGGAAATTAACCATATGAAATATTCATGGTTACTTGATAAAGTGCCTTTTCCTTTTGGGCACTTGTAAATAAACACTGACAAATTCTCCTTCCCTCTACTGTTGACAAAAAATTGCTTTTAAATCATTTCTTTCATACCTGACATTTCCAGGATTACATCTGTTTTACACATTTTATGGTAGTCATTTCTTGATTATCATAAAAATAGTATTGCTGAGGCTTTCTACTTCTGGGAATGTTGGACGAGATAATTCAGATAAACCCTCCTACTGTTGCAGTGGATAGCCAATATGATAGTGAAAAATCTGAAGAATCACTAGGCCTGGATCAGGGTGAGGACAGAGGTCTGGTGTGGTATGCCAAACGCTTGGGGTCATTTTTCCAGAATGGGTGGCTAGGGTGATAAGAGGTTGAACAGTGCTTCTGACAGCTTAACAGAACAAGTGGAACAGGAATTGGAGATCAAGGTCTACCAATCAATGAGCTCTAGTGAACTACACTTACTGTAGGTTGGGACCCCAGAACACTGCACCCCAGGAGTGAGCATGAACTCTTCCAACACTGGAGTGGGGACTAGCTGTGCGGGACTTCCTAAAGCTATGGTGAGGTCTATATACTTTATGAGACAGGTAAGAGGTTATCAGGAATAATTTGGTTTACATTAAGAATTATTATTTCAGGGTGGTGCCTGTGGCTCAGTGAGTAGGGCGCTGGCCCCATATACCAAGGGTGGTGGGTTCGAACCCAGCCCCAGCCAAACTGCAACAAAAAAATAGCCAGGCGTTGTGGTGGGCATCTGTAGTCCCAGCTCCTCGGGAGGCTGAGGCAAGAGAATTGCCAAAGCCCAAAAGCTGGAGGTTGCTGAGAGCTGTGACGATACGGCACTCCACCGGGCATGATAAAGTGAGTTGGTCTTTAAAAATAATAATAATAAAAATAATAATTATTATTATTATTTCAGTGGCTGGGCAAATTGGCTCATTCCTGTAATCCTAGCACTCTGGGACGCTGAGGTAGGTGGATTGCTTGAGCTCAGGAGTTCAAGACCGGCCTGAGCAACAGCAAGACCCCATCTCTAAAAATAGCTGGGCCTTGTGGTGGGCTGCCTGTACTCACAGCTACTAGGGAGGCTGATACAAGAGGATCACTTGAGCCCAAGAGTTTAAGGTTGCTGTGAGCTATGACACCACGGCAATCTGCTGAGGGCAACAAAGTGAGACTGTCTGAAAAAAAAAAAATTAATTTCAAACCTGATTCCTGAGTAAGCTGTGACTCTAGACAACTTCAAATTAATAGTTATTAGCCTACTGCAATTATTCAAGATGGCCATATTTAGAGTTTCAGAACATGGCCAAGTCACTGTGATATCTGCTCTAATTATCTTAGGATTCACTAAGGAAACCCTATGACTGAATACAGAAAAATACCATAGAAATAAAATTAGACAACTCTTCTCGGTGCACAGAAGGATTTCTAGAAGACTAGAAAAGCAGAGTGAAGCAGCTACTAAAGCAAAGAGAGATGGGTATTCTCTGAGAGCTGGTTTCTTATGAATTCTTGGCTTTTTTAATATTCACACATGGAAAAATCATAAACACATTAATGAGTTAGGGAAATACATTTGGGATACATCGGAACTTGGTTTCATCTGAAAAATACACTCAAAATCTATAAACATAATACAAAGACAATCCTAGTTGTAACGACACTTTAAAATATAAAATACACTTGAGATGCCTGTTTTTCTATTCTTGCATGTCTCATTTCAGGCTTAGAGATACAAGCATATGAGTATATACTTTGTCAAACCTGGAAGTTCTGCTTTGCATATAACTAATAACACAAGCCACTGTTTTCCCGACTCTAACTGGATGGTAAAGAAGAAGGAAAAGAAAAACCACATGCTTTTTTCTTTTTGTAATTATCATTTCATAACTAGCAGTTGAAACTAGTTATGAAATAATTATAAAAAGAAGGCATTTTTTCAAATGGCAGGGAACTAATGACTTCTAGCACTATTTTTCACAATGTAGAAAACTATATCACAATATTTGAGCTTTTTTTTTTTTTTAGACAGAGTCTTACTTTGTCGCCCTCGGTAGAGGCCTTTCTCTTGCCTCAGCCTCCTGAGTAGCTGGGACTACAGGTGCCTACTACAGGTGCCTGCCACACGTGTCCGGCTATTTTTAGAGATGAGGTCTCATTCTGGCTCAGGCTGGTCTCAAATTTGTGAGCTCAGGAGATCCATCCACCTGAGCCTCCCAGAGCACTAGGATTACAGGAGTGAGCCACTGCGCCTGGTAATACTTGAGCTTTTAACAATATCGTAACATCCTTTTCCATTCTTGTTGGGTTTTTAAGATCATTTTACTTTGCAACAGTGTTCATCCTTTATAGATCTCAGTTCTTTCCTCTAGGGCCTCAATATAAATTGAATTCATATTTTACACATTTCCCCAAATTTGAAGTTAGCCATGGCAATCTAAGATTCCTTTTATAGTCTTCAGTTCTTTCAACCTTGACATGATAGTTGTCAAAACTTAGTTTTCATGTTTTACATGTAAAACTCACTTCCACCCCCTCATGTAACATGACCATCATTAGCATTATATTTTCTTTTCCCCAATCTTTTGTTACAATGCAACTATTTCAACGTCGGTTTTTCATGTTTTATTTGTATAACCCACATCTACCCCTTCCATGCAATACGATCAATTTTAGCATGATTGTTTCCTTCTTCCTAATCTTTTAATTTATTAAGATGCAACTATTTCGGACTGGCGCCTGTAGCTCAGTGGCTAGAGCGCCAGCCACATACACCGGAGCTGGCAGGTTTGAATCCAGCCCAGGCCTGCCAAACAACGACAACTACAACCAAAAAATAGATGGGCATTGTGATGGGTGCCTGTGGTCCCAGCTATTTGGGAGGCTGAGGCAAGAGAATCATTTAAGCCCAAGAGTTTGAGGTTGCTGTGAGCTGACTCCACAGCACTCTACCCAGGGCGACAGCTTGAGACTCTTGTCTCAAAAAAAAAAAAAAAAAAGATGCAACTATTTCTACGGTCTACCTGCTATCACCCTGTTTAGATCAGAATTAGAATTAAGTACTATTGCTACATCTTTTGCCAAATAAACCGTAAAGCCAGTTTTCCCCCATGTTGGACTCACACAATGGATTGTTTAGAACTCAAGGGCAGACTTGACATGTGTGACTATTAAATGTTAGGGTTTTTCACCTGTTGAGGATTTTAAATTATTCATTGTACTACCAGTCTTCTCCGCATTTCTATTGTCCATAAATTTAGTAACTGTCTTTAAATAGTAGATGAAAACAAACTGCATGAGGCCAAGGACAAAAGCTGATGCAAGCCATCAGAGGTCTCTCCAAGTTGATTGATGCTATTAAACAACTAGAGTTTCAGCCATGATTCTCAAACTTTATCACACAACACATCAGAATCACTTGGCAGGCTTATTAAAATCAAATGTTGGGCCTCATCAATCTCTGATTTCTGAGAATTTGCATTTCTAGCAAGTTTTCACGTATTGTGACTAACTTTGAAAAGCATTGTGTTACAGACACAATTATTCAAGAAACTATCATCACATAGTTCATGAGATTTCTTACAAACCTTTGTATAGGAGCTTTGGCTTGATTTATTCTTATGTTGGATTTAAGCTGACTCCCAGAGATATTTGTCCTGGTGTACAAATGGAGGTTACATTACTATAGTTCTGTCATAATTTTTAAGCTTTAAAAATGAATAAGGAGGGCGGCGCCTGTGGCTCAAAGGAGTAGGGTGCCGGCCCCATATGCCGGAGGTGGCGGGTTCAAACCCAGCCCCAGCCAAAAACTGCAAAAAAAAAAAAAAAAAAAAAGAATAAGCAGTTCAATTTAGTTATAGAATCTAAACTCTGGCCAATTCTAATAGCCCCAGTCTGGTCTTGAACTCCTGAAGCTCAAGCAATCCACTTGCAGTAGCCTCCCAAAGTTCTAGAATATAGGTGTGAGCCACTGCACCCAGCTTCAAATAAATGTTGAAATGCTGCTGGGTGCGGTGGCTCACACTTGTAATCCTAGTACTCTGGAAGGCTCAGGCGGGTGTATTGCCTGAGCTCACAGGTTTGAGACCAGCCTGAGCCAGAGTGAGACCTCTGCCTCTAAAAATAGTTACTAGGGAGGCTGAGACAAGAGAATGGCTTGAGCCCAAGAGTTTGAGGTTGCCACGGCACTCTACAAGAGCAACAAGGTGAGACTCTGTCTCAAAAAAAAAAAAAAAAAGTTGAAATGCTGACATTATCAAAGATGAAATAAATTGTCCCATAGCGATGTTGCCACTTTCAAACAGATTTAAGTTCACACAGATCAGTCTATTATAAAGAAAGGGAACATTTAGCCTTTTCATCTTGACAATTTGTTAGCAATAGAGATTGAATTTCAGGAGATAACTGAGAAAAACATTTAATAGATGAATGTAAATTTTTGAATGCTTTCTGGTAATAAGAAGGAAACCTACATTAGTTTCTCCTGTCTTAATCCGTTAAGAGTTCACCTAAAGGGTCCAGTGCAGTGGCCTGTAATCCTAGCACTCTAAGAGGCCAAGGCCAGTGGTTTGCCTGAGCTCAGGAGTTCCAGACCAGCCTGAGCAAGACTCCATTTCTAAAAACAGCCAGGTGTGGGTGGTGGGTGCCTGCAGTCCCACCTACTCCGGAGGCTGAGGCAAGAGAATTACTTGAGCCCAAGAATTTGAGATTGCTGTGAACTATGACACTATCACACTCGACCAAGGATGACAAAGTGAGACTCTGTCTCAAAAGGAAAAAAAAAGAGAGTTCACCTAAAGGGTGAGATTTGGCTGATTTCCATACACAAGAGCTATTTATTAGCTTTTAACAAATATATAACTCGAGTTTATTAGCTGATGACTGGACCTCTCCCCTGACCCCCAAATAAAGTATGCTTGAACAACGTTTTCACTTCATTTATTACTTTAAAACAAGTCACTTCATACAGCGTTTAGATATTTAAAATCACACACCTCATAAATAAAATTAATGCATCTTAATGACAATGGCAAAATCACATTAAGAGTTGTACAAAATGAAATTAGATACCTTCCAGGTAGCAGCAGTGCATTAACTTCAAAACAATGCTGGCAAATAAAACATTTTTAAAAAAAGAAAATACTGTCCATCTCAAAAAATATTTTATGCTGTTTTGCCCTTCCTTACTACTTTTTCAAGTTAGGTCCTAAAGCTCTAAATTTGACAGTCTTTACTTTTACTTAGGGTTTTCGTCTTGCATCAGGAACCTCTGCCTCTACTGCATTAATCCAATAACTATAGGAATATTGTTATTCTCTTTTGCTTTTGGCAAGCTATACATATCCTGTGTTTTAAGCTAAATTCAAAAATTTTAAAGGAAAAATACTACTTTGCTAAGTATATATTTCCTGTAAACAGCTTGAGTCCTGAATGGCACCAATGTGAACTGGAAAACTGACAGGAATTAGGTCCCCTGGTCCTTCAATTTAAGGTTTATAATTAACAATACATCCTATAGCAGTTATAAAGGCAGATTCATGTAATCTTAGTAGAAATTCTAAACCTTCCTGTTTACCTACCACTTACCCAATTATATTTTTACTATTCCTAAACTCTTACATGTAGATTAGTACTTTAAAAAACTAAGTATTAAAAGAGCACAGCAAAATGCTGTATTCATGATTTTACAACTTAATGACAAGTTTTTTCACCTATGGCCATGCCACATTCTAGGCTAAGAAATGCGGAAAAAGTGTTAAGGTAACAAAGGTATTGCTTTAAAAATGTTCTGAAAAGCGTAATTCATGACTAGGAATGCATCCATTTGACAATTTGTTCTTTTTTAATGGTATTTTCTCCTCTTGCCCTTTTCTCCCTTCACTCTCAAGTACTATGGGAGGGTTATCAACCTTTAAATGCATATGAATCAAGACTTAAATTAGCACCCCACTATTCATTTATCAGTGTAACATTTAAAGTCAAATATTCAAAGCACTATAAACAAAATGCTAGCTAATTTTCAGGGGAAAAAAATCCCCACTTTCCCAAAATCAGGGACATTTTATATTCTTTTTTGTATTGGATAATATGTGTGGAAATATTATAACACTTAATAAGACAATTAGCTTACTCAAATCAAGTAAATTACTTTAGACTTATGATGTTGCTTATATGACACTTTTAAGGCCTCTGACTCAAAAATCAGCCTCCTTAAAATAAGTTCAGTTACAAATAAATTAAGAGTTTTAAGAATCTAATCTTTTAGAAATCATCAGTCATCTTTGTGCTACAAGAACAAATTTGAATACTGCATTGTACAACAAATGATATAAGACAGTCACATTACGATAGTAACATTTTTAATACTAGGGCACACACCTTGCTCCTAATAGTTACAGAAATTGAGCTTTACTGTTATCAAAACACCAGAATGTTGTACCAGTAGCTACACTATACACTGATGGCAACAGCTGATTAAGAGCTGATGGTTAGCAGCTCAAAAATTGTAATTTAATGTTCTTAACAAGATCACTAGAGAGGGCTAAACATGTAAACTTTTATTTCATATTTTTTTAAAGTGCTGCAATCATAAACGTGTCTCAACACATGAAAGAACATAATTCTTGATACGTTAAGTTGAAGGCCACCTGATTTGTCAAAAAAATTCACTCTGTTGCTTAATCTTGCATATTCCTCATTCTAGTTTTTTCAAAAAGACACAGAAAACTAAGTTTACCCAGTGCAACTTCCAACACCCATGTTTTAATTCCTAAACAGGACAGAGGAATAAACCAGAACAAGTTAGGCATGGGCACTTAGGAGCAGAGATATTGTAATGTAAATTAATTCCTGATTATGAGTTTGCTGGGACTTCATGGAATAATCAAGTGGTATGTGT
>CAUYON010036967.1:0-35605 GCA_963573935.1 Arctocebus calabarensis
TACTTGGGAGGCAGAGGCAGGAGACTCGCTTGAGCCCAGGAATTGGAGGTTGCTGTGAGCTGTGATGCCATGGCACTCTTTCCAGGGTGATAGCTTGAGGCTCTGTCTCAAAAAAAAAAATAGGAAAGTCATTGCAGGAGCTACACAGCTGGGCCTGGCCAAGGGCACAAATTATGGAGCCGGTCACAGGACAGTCACGTTGTGATTGTGATTCATTTCATCTTTGGTTACTTGATTAACTCAAGAAGCAGGAATAGCACAAACCCTAAATTTAGACTCTTCTCCAAAGCATCCTAACCTTCCTCACTGCTCATCCTGCACACTCCCTTACAGTTTACAAAACACTTCCCCATCCTGTTAGATCTCGTGTCATCCATTCATCCACAGGTTTTTGTGTGGTACCTCCTGGGTACCTGGCTTTAGGACATGGGGATCAGCCAGGCAGATGCAGCCCCTGCCCCTTCAGGGCCCCACCCAAGCCTCTCTCCCCCAGCTCACCTTCCACCACTGACACCCAGAGGCAGCTGCCCATGGAAAACTCTTTAGTGTGATAACATCAAATGATTGCCAAGGATGAGCAGCGTGGCTATCTCCAGGCCTGGAAAATGTAAACCAGTAGTTTCCAGTCCTGCTCAACAATGCTGGTGCCATCTGAGATCAATCAGGGGCTTCTCATGTGTGGGTCTCCAGATGCTTGCTTTAGAATTTAGTCCCGCTTGCTCTGACCTTGAGACAGATGTTTGCATTATGTCAAATAAATCACTCACATAGGCAGATCTTTTCTTTGTCCATTAAAGGGTCTCTTTTATTGGTCCAGGATTGTTGACCCCACAACTGTCAGCTGAGCAAGTGGGTCCACAGGTGCCTAGTGATCCAGGGGCCTTGCGTCTTTCCTCCTCCTAGGGGAAGTGTGAGCTCAGGGGTGTTTGCCTAGCCTGTCATAGGGCCAGTGATTTCAGAGGAGCTATGCTTGGAGTCAGACCAAAGGTGGCACTGCCCCATGCACCAATAAAGGCAGAAGGAAGCCCACGTGCCACAGCTCACGCAGTGGTGCCATGAGGGGCCACAACCTATAACTGGATGGGATATGGGACAGCCACTAACAAGTAACCAAGTCACAGAGGCTTGGAAGAGCCTTGTGAGCCTAGAAGGTAGAAAAGCAAAACACCAAATCGAACTTGTGTTATGTGGACAAAGCTAGACTTCATTGTGGAAAATAACAATGTTTAATTTCTTGAGATGTCAGGACAATGAAAGAATTATTTTCCTATTTTATTTGGTTACCCAGGAGGCAGTTCGGGGCATGGGAGAGGTTTCCTCAGGAACCAGCATGGCTGGCTGCTACCCTTGGACCCCCTTGGCCTTGCCTCTCTCGTCTGCAGAACTGAGGCAGGATCTGCAGCTCTGGGGGACAAATAAAAAGCAATGTCTATACCAGGAACCGGCATTATGGGACATGTCAAAGCTGGAAGGACCTTAGGTAGCATCTAACTGGGTGGTTTTCACCCTGGCTACAATGTGAAATCTCCCGGAGAAGCTTTTTTAAAATCCTGATGCTCTTCCCACCCCAAGTCACCAGGCAGTCCCTGGGTTGAGTCCCGGGCAAGCACATAGGCAGGTTAGACCCTGGAGGCACGCCTTGCAGGAGGCACACTCTTGTCTAGAGAGGCTGGTGCCTCAGGAAGCACCATGTGCTGAGACGCAGGTGGGCCAGAGAAAGGGGAGGAAGCCTCTGTGTTCCAGCTCTGGACCCCTCGCATGCCATTACACAGAGCCCCTTGCCTGACTCCCTTCACTTCAGGGGAGTGGTCTGCAGGGTCATGGCAGTCTCCCAAGCCCACGTGGTATGTGGTCTGTCCACGCGCCTGCCTTGGCAGCCCTGAGGGGGTCCTGGCCTGGGCAGCCACAAGGTGGGTTGATCTTGGAGGGCTCAGCCCTCACAGTGCTGGATCTAGGGTAGGAACCCCCATGCCTTCAAGGAGACCCTGTGGACAGCCTGGTTAGGGTGGAGGCTGTGTGGGTGGGCTGGGTGCGCTCCTGGCCAGAGGAGGCCGTGGGCAGCGCACTGTCTTTAGCATCTCAGCAGATGCCATAACTAGAGCACATGCCTCTATTTTTTGCCTCCATTTCCACGCCTGTGTTTACTTCCCTGGAAGTAGGCCCTGGTGCCCAGAGCTGTCTGTCATCCTGAGGACAGTCAAGGACAGTGTGCAGCTCCGGGTTGCAGCCTTCTGCTGAGGGGCCACCCTAACTCCACATGCATCCTGACCTTCACTCCTGTGCCTGTGTTTTTCACCCATCGTTTTGGCTCGTGGCTTTGCCCATGTGCCCTGGCTCCCTCCAGCAAGAGGAAAGGAGGCGAGTTTCTTTGTCCTCTAAGGTTTGTGCTTGTTGGTCTCTCTAGTTGGCCCCAGAGTTTGGAAAGCATTTTTCTTTGGAAAGAGATGCCACCAAGGATACCAGCCTACAGGTTCATGGTTATCAAATGGGGTTTCTGTTCCCACTGCTCCAGGAATGGGAGCAAACCCGTGTCTCCCCAAATGACATATGTATTTATGTCAGGTTTAGACACCCCACTCCCAGGCCCCACCATGGCCTTGTTCATAACTGCCCCTGGTGAGGGCATGACCTCTGCACTTCTGCCCTGAAGAAGTTGTTGGAGAGCCCAGTGTGGTCCCTCCAGGTTCCTAGTACACTCCAGCCACACCCAGCCTTCCTGTGGAAGATGGGTCCATAGGAGGCCTTGAGGATCAAGTCAGCACTGGTGCTCTGGCCTGTTTCCCATCCACCTGCCAGGGTTGCAAATTTATTATTTATTATCAGCTGATTTTCCATCAGATTAGATCCTGACATGCCTTCCAGGATCCTCGGGTGGAACTTCTCAGAACCTTTAGATATCTGCCTCCATAGTCATCACTCATCCAGTTTCCTAAAGGTTTTTATTTGTAATTCATGATTTCTTTTTCTTTTCTTTCCTTTTTTTTTTTTTTTTTTAATAGAATCCCCACAGGACCCACTTGGCCCTTCTGGGCCCCCTAGTCAGGAAGAACTGCCAGTGCCTCAGAGGGGTTGCTCTCCTTCCTATGAGTCCTGCTTCCCCCTCTCACTCGCTACTGGCATATCACACCTTTGCCCTGGTGCTTCTGCTCTTTCCTTCTCCAGAGTGGTATTTTCCATTCGTGCGCCCCAGAAGTATGTCACCATCTTGTACCAGCTGCTGTGCTGTCAGCTCCTCCCCAGAGTCTTCTCAGGGTTTCACATGCAGCATGAAGTCACCTTCCTGACTCCCATCCTAGGCTCTTGTCTCAACCCCTACTCAGTCAGTGGTCTTGGCTTTCTGTTCTCTTGGAAGCTTCCAGAAGAACTCCCAGTCTCTGCTCCTTATCATCTAAGTTGGGTGGAACATCAGCAGCTGTAGCCAGGGGTAAGGGGTACTCCTCTGGGGCCAGGGACAGAGAACCAGTGCTGTGCCCCAGGCAGAGCTTAGCTCACATCCACCAGCTCTAGGCCAGATTGGAGGGCAGTAGCAGGCACCACCCTGGGCCGGCTGCCTCACAGCCTCCAGCTGCTGCAACCTGCAGGGCCATGGGGGTGACAGGGCTCTCTGCAGAGATCATGGCACCAGTTCTAGTTATGGCACCTGGGAGCCTTGGCATCTCGGGAGTACTCCTAAATCTCCAGGCCACCCTTTCCTATTCTGGGGGTGACACTTGCAGAATACTGCATGATACGTGGAATTGGCCCACACACAAGCACCTAGGAGGCAGTCACTGAGCAACTTTGTTATTCATTTTCAGAGGCAGTGATGTCACTTGACATGTCCTTGGCCCCCGCCCCAAGGCATGTTTCTTTCTGTTATCAGCATCTGGCTGATTGGATCTGTGATCAAGCTCAGGCAGCTTAACAGCTCTCCCCAAATCTAAATCAGTCCCCCAAGCTGCTGTAATAGAATGTTCAAGGCACTAACCACACAGGCTAGCAAGGGTACAGCGCCCCCACAGTCCTTGCTGGAAATTGACACCACGTTTGCTTCTCAGAGGCCCTGTGGCAGTTGTCTCTGCACAGCCAGACAGAAAAAAATAGGATGTGTGCCCTGCTTAAAGTCCATAGTGCTCAGGATAGGAAGAACACCCCACCGGGTATCTAGAGCCCTGTGAGGGAAACCCCAGAGAGCAGTGGCTGCTCAGGGACAAGGCCACAGGCTAGAAAGCTGCCAGACATTAGGGATAGGACTTGCTACATACTTGGCAAAGGGACTCAAAGAAGGAAAGGACAGCAGTGCTTGTCCCCACTGACTACACTACTGGCCCAAGGGAATACCACTGGTTAGAGCTAAACCTGTTGGTGACTGGAAGTTGTGCATTTGACCTGGAAACAGTGGCTCCCATGCTGCACCAATGAGGACACCCCTGCTGTGGGGTAACCCAGGGGGTCAGCAGAGCAAGGCTTCTCTGTCTTTGCTCCCCCCAGAGCCCTGCCTGCTCTATGGGGAGGCAGGGATGAGCAAGTTATAAGCCTTCATCCTCAAAGAAGCCATCACATTCTTTAAAACAGGAGTCCTTGGCTCGGCACCTGTGGCTCAACGGGCTAAGGCGCCAGCCACGTACACCTGAGCTGTCGGGTTCAAATCCAGCCCGGGCCCGCCAAACAACAATGACAGCTGCAACAACAACAAAAAAAAAATGGCCGGGCATTGTGGCAGGCGCCTGTAGTCCCAGCTACTTGGGAGGCGGAGGCAAGGGACTCGCTTGAACCCAGGAATTGGAGGTTGTTGTGAGCTGGGTTGCCATGGCACTCTATCCAGGGTGATAGCTTGAGGCTCTGTCTCAAAAAAAATAAATAAATAAATAACAGGGGTCCTTAAACTACAGCCCGCGGGCCACATGCATTGGTGTGAATTGTATTTGTTCCCATTTTGTTTTTTACTTCAAAATAAGGTATGTGCAGTATGCATAAGAATATGTTCGTAGTTTTTTTTTGAAAACTATAGCCCAGCCCTCCAACAGTCTGAGGGACAGTAAATTTGCCCCTGTTTAAAAAGTTTGAGGACGCCTGCTTTAAAATATGTGTACAGCCCAAATGTTACTCCAGTTGGCCAGAGGCTAACTGGCCCTCTAAAGAGGAGGGGAGGGAAGTGATCCTACGATGACATGTGGCACAACATAGAAGTGGCAAAGTCCCCAAGTGAGCAAAAAGGCCTTGGGGTCTGCACATGTGGCCCTGGAATGGCTGAAGGATGTGGTGCTGCTGGTGATGACATTCCGGGCCTTGCTGGGATGGGGGCCAGGGTATGAACTGTCTGATCATCCCTCCCTGTCCAGGACCTTGCTAGGGCTCCCAGCATCCACCATCTTCCTCCAGGCACCTTCCTAGCCTCTCCCAGCCTGTCCCCTCCTGCAATAGTCCCGTCTCTCTGCCAGGACCCATCTTGACAGCATCTGCCCAAAACTGGTCCAGCCCGCAAGTATGGGTACAATGGGAGGAGTAAGTACTGGCCTTCCACCCTGGCCTGGGCTGCTCCTGACCCCAGGGCTGTTCTCATGTGCAAGCCCAGGGGTCCCCACTGGTCATCCTGTGCCCTGACGCTAAGGAGCTCGTGGGCAGTTAAGAGCAGAGCTGGGCTCCCCCAGACAAATGAGCAAGAGGTAGCATCACACAGGATCCTCAGCTCCTATGGCAGGATCCCAAACCAGCCCGCGCTGTCTTTTGGTCTCTGTTTCAAAAAGCTAAGAAACTTGATCCATATTCCTCCAAAGATAGAAAAAAAAAAAGCTTCCACTTCTAAAAATAGCCTACCTGGCTCCCCTTCACCGTTTCCACAGCAACCTACTCCTTCTTAGGAGCCACCAGTAGAAAGAGGGTCCTGGCCAGTTGAGGGTACCCAGTGGCTCCTCAGCCAGATCCAGCTATTTCAGGTCCAAAAGAGCCCTGAGGGGAGTCCGTGGGAGCCCACAAAACAAACAGGGGCTCCCTCTGGTTCCAAGCCTCTAAGATTTGAAGTAAACTCATGACATGTGGTCATGCAAAAGTGAGCTGTGTCAATGGACGGTGACAGAAATCTTGCAGGGCCAGGGGCGTAGGGCTCTGGTGTATGTTGGCCACACACTAGGTGGAAGAGGAAGTGTTACTTACCTCCATGTAAGGCCCTTAACCTAGGCTATGAGGGGTCAGAAACAGGATTACCTGGCCCAGAACTGGCTCCTCCCCACCCCAGGCTGCTGCCTCCCTGCCGAGAGCCTGGCCAGGCTTCAAGGTATAGCTTTTGGGGGAGGGCAGAGGAGCTTGTGAGATATCCAAGGAGTCTCATTGATCAAATAGAGAGCATCCAGGGACCACTGTCCTGAGCAGTAAATCAAACTGTCATGGTGAGCCAGAAAGTGAGAAGGTCACATGGTATCATGGCCAAACAACAGCTTCCCAAGAGGACCTATGAACGTGTTACCTTATATGGCAAAAAGGACATTGCAGATGTGATTACGTTAAGGATCTTGAAATGGGGGATTATCTTGGATTAGTCAGGTGAGCCCAGTATAGTCACAAGAGTTCTCCTAAGAGGAGAGGCGGGAGGGTCAGAGAGAGATGAAGGGTTATTTTGCTAGCTTTAAGGATAGAGGAAGGAGCCTTGAGTCAAGGAATGAAGGCCAGCTTCCAGAAGCTAGAAAAAGCAGAGAAACACATTCTCACCTAGAGCCACCAGAAGAAAGGCAGCCCTACCCACCCCTCGATTTTTGGACTTATTTCCAGAACGATGAGATAGTAACTGTGTGTTGTTTTAAGACACTGTCTTAGTTTCCAAGGGCTGCCATAGAAGTTACACAAACTAAGGCCTTAAAATGATGGAAATTTATTCTCTTATAGTTCTGGCCCCTGGAGGCCATAGGTCTGAAATCAAGGTACTGGTAGGGCCATGTTCTCTCCATGGGCCCTGCAGAAGAATTTGCTCCTTTCTCGTAGTTTCAGCAACCCTTGGTGTTCCCTAGCTTTGTGGATGCATCGCTTCAATCTCTGCCTCCATCTTCATGTCTCTGTGTCTTTTCTTCTCTTCTAAGGACCCAGTCAAACTCAATTTAAGGGCCCACTATATTCCAAGATGGCTTCCTCTTAACTAATTGCATCTGCATCGACCCTGCCAAGAAAGGTTATGTTCTAAAGTTCCAGGAAGGAGGTGAATTTGGGGGGAGACACTGGGAAACCCAGTACAGCCACTAAGGGTTAGAAACAGATATACTTGGAGAGTTTACCATGGCTTAAAGGCCACAGCCAGACTCTGATGGCCCAGCCAAGATGGATGAGCTTTGTCCTTATAACACATTGGTGATCTCAGTATTATTGATTTATTCTCTTTTAACAAGAAAGACAATTTGGTTTTCCATGTAATTTGTGACAATGGCTGAGTATTTTAGGAATCAGTGTTTTTCTAGAGACGGTTGTGTCTGTGATAGGCTGGGGCACTTATTCTGCAGTCATTTGCTCAACATGGTCCTACTGTCTCAAAGCTGTCCTGTACCTTATTTCCCAGCCCTGTCCTGGCTTGGAGGCTGGCATCAATTGCTCTTTCAATGCCCACAGTCTGGAGCTTCTATTTGTTTTTGTCACTTTAAACAGGGAGGCCCAGGAGCATCACTGGCTGAGGGATGCACCATGAGACTCAGAGAAGTCATTTTCCTTAGCAGGCATAGGTACCATTTGGCCTTGAGCTGCTTCTGGACAAGGGCAGTCAGCTTTCCATCTTCCCCACTCAGATGTCCTTGTTTTTAGAAACCACATCCTGTGCAGATGGCAGAGCAGAGCTCACTGGGATTCTCATCGGTTGCATTTCTGTGAACATTTGATCTGTACGTGAGAAGTGTGCCAGGAACAGCTGCGCACAGACACCGGCCAGAGCGAGGCCTGGGGAGGGATAGGCAGAATTCAGAACGATTCAGCGAGACCCTATAGCCCTGCTGGGAGGCACAATGGGGAAATGACTGGCTCTCTGCAAAGGAAGAGGATGGGGAGGCAGAGGATCATGGTGCTTCCCACTTGGAGACCTGAACTTGAACCTTAAGAGCTGCTTACTAAGGTCTACTATTTAATGCCAACTTAAACATTCCCAAAGAAGTGTGGTCACCTGCTTCTACCCGCCACAAGGATGGGTGCTCAATGTGAGCTTAATTGTGCCTCTCCCTCACCAGCTCTTACACCTGCAGGGCCCTCCTACTGTCCCACCAGTGGCCAATCTGAATGTCAGTGGCTGGCCATTCTGGTTGTTATGCATATTGAACCTAAGAAGGTGACCCGTGCCTCAGTGACAGAGGTTTTAAGAGCCCAGGCTCTGAAGCCAGACTGACCTAGATGCTCCAGAGTCCCCTCACCTTGTGGTCCAGGGCAATTTCAATTTCCTGTCCCCATACCTACCTGACAGGCTCATCACATGCCCAAGGCATAGTGTACGTTGGCAGCCGGAGAGAGAGGAAAAGCCTAGGGGCAGACAGACCTGCATTCAGATCCTAGGTCTGGCTCCCTACTAGCTGGGTCCTAAGTTGGTGGCTTGGCCTCTCAGAAGTTGTGTTTTCTCACCTGCAGTAGGGGGGCCCAGAATATGTGATTTCCAGACACTAGGTCATTTTGGGGTTGCAGTAGGGCTGGCTAGAGGGGGGCATTCCCTGTCTCTGTGGCCTACAGGGTCAAGATATGCAGTAGATGCCACCTCAGCAGCCCTGAGGCAGCTGGCTGGCCTGATCCTGCCATGGGCTCAGGGCACACTCAGAACAGTGTCCACCCCCATGCACTTTGCCCACTGTGGGAAGAAAAGTTCTCTCACAGTATGCCTTCCATTTTTAAGATATTATATCTCAGGTTATAGATTTTCTTCACCTAAAAAAAGTTTTTTGCTGAAACAAAGCATTTCTAAAATCTCTGGGCAGTTACAGCCTCTGGGACTCGCAGGCTGATGTTAGCCCCTAGGTTGGCCTGGGCCCAACCTTAAGGCAGCAGCACAGCCCACGCCAGCTGCCCCCACCCCACCTGCCACACTGCACTTCTCAGGGGTTGCCATAGTCCCTCTTCCCCCAACACAGTTGAGGCCTGCACGAAGGGAGCATTGACGCCACCCACAAAGCTGTGAGAGGAAGGGTGCAAATGGAAAGAAAGGTCACTGCCTGGCCCCTCACATGGAGGCTCCGTAGCCTGGCAGGAAGAATGGCTAAGCTGCACAGCTGGCACAAGACTACCTCTTGAACCCCAAATTTCCTTATCTGTCTCCTGTGGTGGATGGTATAGTTCCTACCCTGAGAAGGCCATTGAGCTGCCACAGCTGGGGTCTACAGATTGAAGGTATTCCCTAAGTGAGAGTGGCCCTGGTCCTGTAGGGGAGATAGGTGTAGGCAGAGAGTGGGCAGCTTCCACTGTGACATGAGGGTCTTTGGGCAGAGTTTGGAGAGAGGATGGCATTTATGTTGACCTTGAAGAAACAGATGGGGTGAGACTTCTGAGGAGGTGGTGGAGAGCTGAAGAGGTTCCAGGCAGTGGAGATATGTGGGAAGGGCCCCAAACAGCAGCACACAGTGTCTGTAGGAAACAGAGGGCTATTTGGTGTGGCTGGGGGATGGGTGCCAAGCAGAGAGCAAATGTTGTTGGCTAGAGAGGAGCCAAGTCAGCTTAGGGATTCTGGGGCTCTCTGTGTCCACAGAGCAATCTCTACCTTTCTACCTGGCACAATATACCCTTTCCTGTAGGCTGTACCCTCCAAAGCCACAGACTGGGCCAGAGCTGGGCAAGCTCCTTGCTCTGGACAGGAGAGGAATGTGCACCATTGAGGGAAGTGATCTACTCGGCCCAGGCCACACAGGCCTCAGTGCTATGTGATTGGGAGTAACCACAGAATTCTGTTCCCCTCCACAGATGACTCTGGGGACGACGAAGACACTGCTTCCCCAGCTGACAAGAGCGAGCTGCACCAAACCCTGAAAAACCTCTCCTTGAAGTTAGATGACCTCAGCACGTGCAATGACCTCATTGCCAAGCACGGCGCTGCGCTCCAGCGCTCCCTGAATGAGCTAGACAGCCTCAAGATCCCACCTGAGAGCGGGGAGAAGCTGAAGGCAGTGAACGAACGGGCCACCCTCTTCCGCATCACATCTAATGCTATGATCAACGTGAGTACCTGTCTCTTCCCTGTCATAGGGATTTCTGGAACTTGCAATATGGTCCCTGAGTGGGTGACCAGAGATGCTTAACACAGGCCAAGGCCCCACTTCCTCTGGCTCCAAGTCATTTCCCAAAGCCAGCTTCCCCTGCTGTTCCCAGGATTCTCTATATCATCTCATCCCAGCCATCGTTGGGCAAGGACATTCTTTTTAACCACTTAGTGGATGTCGGAATTGAGTATGGAATCTGACAGAGGCTGCAGGTGGTCAGTGCCTGGGTGAAAGTCAGGGCCCCACACAGCAGAGACATAGCTACCACACTGGGCCTCCCGGCCTGGGTACAGCCCACAGACACAGCAGGATCGGGACCCACGTATGCACCAGGGGAGGGAGTGGGTTGCCTCATCCAGAAGAGCCTCAAAGCTGAATCTGCTGGGTTAGTGCCGACCTGAAAGCAGATGAAGCCACTAACCACAGCTATGAACTGTATGGCCCAGCCTTGGGAGCAAGCCACTTTCCCTGAGTTCTGGAGGCCATGCTGCTGTGACTGGGAGTCAGGAAGGTCCCTTGACGGTGGCAGGTATAGAGTTTGTGCTTCTGGGCTCTTCCTCTTCCTGCCTGGTGAGTGTTCCCACTCTAGGCGCCCACCTCCAGACACAAGTCTAACTAAAACAGCCTTCTCTCATGGGCCAAGAGTGCCCAGCTGCAGCTTCAGGGATCCCCACTCTAGGGCCTGAAGCTGAGCAAGAGGCACCTTCTTCCCACACTGCCCAAAAACTTGGCCTAAAGATACCCACAGCTTGAGATCAGTAGGTGTGTGTGCCATTGTCTGTCTCCAGATCCTACTGTGCCCAGGAGGTGGTTGACGCACGTGGAGGCTGCAGAGACACCGTTGGCCATGGCACGTCTGCCCCTGTCACTGTCTGTATTCCATTTTCCTGTGTCACCTCTCTCTGGCCCACTGCCTCTTTATAGCCACAGACCCCGCACAGGCGAATCTAAAGCTTGTAATAACACAATGAGACATTTGTGTCTCCCTGGCCATGCCAGAAGCCACTGCCTGCCTGCCTCTGGCTTCCCTGGAATGGCTGCCTATCCAAGACTGAAGCTGGTTTGTCTTAAGCATTTTGGCTTTTCGAAGATGAGTGGCTCAGCCAGCTGCATTCTGCAGTCTGTTGTCAAGCATCATAGGCTCGTCTGTGTTGATGAAGCCGTAATAATGGCTTGCCTTCTGAGTGTACAATGAATTTCTATGTGGGCAGCACAGTCCCCTGAGTTGGTCACAAGGCCTGTTTCCAGTCCTGGCACCAGAGGAATGTGTGTCAGAGTCAGGCCTGAGTGACAGGACTGTGCCCCTGGCCAGACTCTGCCAGAGGTGCTGGAGAGAACCTGACAAGAGGGCCACCTCCCAAGCTCTTTCTGTTAAACCGGAAGGGAGGGCAGGAGTGAGGTGCTGCCTGACAGCTGTGCTTGCAGCCCAGGGGCCGGTGTGTCTCCTGGGGAGCCTTTACCACAGCTGTTCTTCACCGTGCAGGAACTGTCTCAGTTCTGGGAGGCCTGTTTGCACAGCTTTCAGATACCAAGTGTCCAAAGCCCCACTGTGTCAGAGAGGCCACATAGGCAAAGCCAGCTGCTTGCCTAAAGGTCATGGGACATAGGCATCTCCACTCCTACCCAGCCAGATCTCCATTTCCACAACTATTGTAAGGAAGGGATCAGACCAGGAATCTGTACAGCCATGCTGCTGCTGCTCCAACCCCCCAGGGAGCCTGTTCAGGTACCAGGCCACCTGCCCTCCCAACAACCTTATTAGTCCTATTAGATATTATTAGTGCCAAAGTGAAAACCGAGGCTCAGAGAATCACCTGAGCTGCTCAGTGTTGCCCAGCTGGTGAGTAGCCAAGCTGGGATGCAAACCTAGGTCTGCATGGCCTGCCGGGAGAGTGATGGCCCCATACCCTCCAAAGCAGGTGAGAGGCAGACCCCAAGGTCTGCAGGTGCCTCTCCTGCTGTGGCTTACACCAAGGTCAGGACACCAAAAGGTTGGCCTTGCATCTCCCACCATGGGACCCCAACCTCATAGCCCTCTCCGAGCCCCCGATACTTCTTTACCTTTGAACTGTAATGTAGCCTCCGATTGCCATGGCTACAGCCCCAAGGACCCTCCTAGGAAGTTGGAGATTCAGAGACAGAAGCCACCCCCATCTGTCCCCAGAAGCTAAAATCATTATCCTCAATCCCTTCAGATCTCATGGTGAAAGGAAGCTTTTCCTCTCCACTGTGGGTGTCCCACCCCTGTCCTGATTGTGATGTGAGCAGGGAAGCTTCTATCAGCACCTGTGCCCACTGGCACCTCACATGTGGCGGACTCTTCTCCTGGGTGCTCTACTCCGGCGGGCGGTGAAATGCTGTATGTTTCCAGCCTGATATGCTCTGACTAAGCCTGGGGAATAGATGTGGGCCCTGGGCAAGCAGCATTCTTCCTACATGGACAGGGACCAGCTACTTCATCTTCACTTTTCTCCAAGATAGCACAGATTGGCCTTTGGGAGAAGAGTTAGGAGGACAATTTTTAAACCTTCAAGTCTGGGGAAAAGCATCCATATCATAAGTCTTTAAGTTCTAACCTTCTTCAGGGTAGGACCCAGAAAACCTAGCTAGTGGCGCAGGCCCGGGCCATGAGCCATAGCCATCCTCACCTCACATCAACCTGGGCTCTTCCCCGGGTGCTTATTGAAGGTTTCTGGATTGGAAATGTTGAACCCCTCTGTTCCTTTGCCAGTGCCATAGCTTCTAGAACATTCCTACCCCACCCTTAAGATAACTGGTAGACCCTTTTTCATCTTTCAGAACCCCACAAGGATGGCACCTTAGCCAGGAGGCCCCCCAAGCCCTCTTTGGGTCATCCTTCTTCAGGGGCGGACGCTGCACTTAGTCCACTGTTTCAACTGCCCCCTCCAGACTTTATGCTCCCTGAGGTCAGGCTGAGTAGGCCAGTAGGAGTGGTGTTTCAAAGTGGGTCTCTCCAAAAAAAAAAAAAAAACAAACACTCTAGGTTTCTCAACGCTCACATCTGCCTGTGACTTTACCTTCTACTCTTGTTTCCTCACCTGGACAAGGTCAGTGAGAAAGCAGACGCTCCGCACTCAGCACCCTGTACCCTTCTTCTGGAGAGACAGAACAGTGCTTTGTGACACTGAACTATACTGTGCATTCTCCACATGCAGATCATGCTGGCACCAAACTCATTCCCCCACTTGTGGCATTTCAGTTGGAAGGTTCTTTCGAGCAGGACTCAGGTACACCTGACAGGCCTGGGAAGGGGCCCTCTAGGGACAGCACCTGAGAACATCAGCAGCCTGGTACTGAACTCAGGGCAACCGTGCCTCTTAGCATAAAGTTGGAGCATTTATCCTAAACCTGAACAGCTGCTACCTGGGCCCTGTCCAGGCCTGTGCCAAGGAGGGACTTGCAGAAAACAGGCAGTCCAGTGGATTCTCCCAGTGACAGACCATCACACATTTGCTCATTGATGTAACCTGCTTTATGAAGATCTACCCAGACGGTGGTGCCTGTGGTTCAGTGAGTAGGGCACCAGCCACATATCCCGAGGGTGGCGGGTTTGAACCTGGCCTGGGCAAAACTGCAACAATAACAACAAAACAATCTACCCAGAGCCACCAGCTCACATGCCCACTTTTTAAGGCTGAGTTTGGAGAGGGCCTTCAAAGTCACACTTTTCCAGGGAAGTAGGTCCAGGTGCAGCAGGAGAGCCAGGCTGAGCCAGGCAAGGCCCGCAGAGGGTCAGCCATAGAGGTGGGCCTGGAGGGAGGATTTCTCTCAGGCAGAAGGGAACTTTTTTTTTTTTTTTTTTTTGAGACAGAGTTTTACTTTGTTGCCCTTAGTAAGAGTACCATAGCTTCATAGCTCCCAGCAACCTCAAACTCTTTAGCTCAAAGCTATTCTTTTGCCTCAGCCTCCCTAGTAGCTAGGACTACAGGTGTCTGCTACAACTCCCAGCTGTTTTTTAGAGACGGGGTCTCACTTTTGCTCAGGCTTATCTGAAGCTCCTGAGCTCAGGCAGTTCACCCACCTCGGCCTTGCAGAGTGCTAGGATCACAGGTGTGATCTACTGCGCCCAGCCTTACCAGGTCTTTACACACTGCCCAGGATGGGGCCCGCACAGGTTTGCCTCCAGAGCCCGCTTGTTAGTCATCCCATCTACCTACCCGATTTCTCTTCCTAGGCCACTGCAGACACTTCTCCAGGTGTGGTGGGCATGGCCATTGAGCAAAACTTACCTACCATGTAGGTGGTGGCCTCACTGTCCCACTGCCCTGGAGAGGAGAGTGGATGCCTCTCCTTCCCCTTAGGAGATATGGAGAGACTAGGTTGGCTCTGAAGTTCTCAGCTGTGCAGGAGAAATAGGGCAGGGGACACACACAATTCTTAAGCAGGCCTGGAAGGCCCCGCAGTCTCCCCACCTGTTCCCCATAGGCCTACATATCCCTGTCCCCAACCAGACCTGAGGTGGCCAGTCTCTCAGCCCCTCCACACCTGTCAGCTCCTCAGGTGGATGTCATCTCTTCTACAACGCTCTCCCCACCCTGAAACAAACCCATGGCTGCTTCCCAAGCCCCTTCACAATCCCCCAGTGGGCGTTAGCCTTGCATGCCACCTTGTTGCCCTAGTACCTGCCCCCTACCCTGCCCCAGCTACTGAGGACTGGCTGTGAGAGGCTGAGCCCAGTCCTGCCAGCAGAAATCAGGATAGGAGCATGAATGACCTTCCCAGGTACTGTGTTGGCACAGTAGACATTCCACACACATGACCTCCCCCAACGCAACAGGCTTACCTGTGGGGAGACTGAGGCTGAGGGGCCCAGGGACTTGCTCAGGGTCATAGTTGCTAAGGATGTGAGCCCAGGGCTCCCTGGCTCCATACAGCCTGCTGCAGAAGGCGGAGACATAAAACTGTCCCTTCCCTTGATCAGGGCAAGAGGCCAGGAACACCTCTCCTGTCCCCTAATTCCCACCCTGCCACCCTGACCATTCCCCATCTGCAGTGCTACAGCATCTCTTGTACTTTTCTCCTGTAGTAACTTGATCCATCTTCCCTGAAAGGGCAGGACACAGTTCCCCTCACAATCCCAGCCATCCTGTAGCCTCTATTCCTGGCACAGAGCCCAGCTCTGGGAGCCTTAGCACATGAGAGAGAATTTTGACAAAACACAGGAGCAAATGAATGAATCACTTGATGTCTGGCAAAATTCCCTAGTGGGTAATTTTTCAGCTATGAGAAGGCCAGCTCAGCAGATCCCTGCTTGAATTACTCTTAGGATAACTGTGAATTAGCCTGCCATTTAGAAGAAGCCTCACAGCCCTATTACACATCTCTGGTTTGTAGAAAGAGCCTTGAACCACAGCGGGCCTGCGCACAGGTGCTCTGCCAGGCCTGGGTGTGGCCATGCTCCCCCTCTCATCAGCGTCCCCTGTATCTCAGGTCGTAGCACTGGCTCTGTCACTTGATGCAAGGTGGATAATACACTTACATATTACAAGCTCATGCCTTAGGTATATCAGCATCCATAAAGTAGAAACAGTAGCTCCACCTGTTTCCCGTAAGTTTACCTTCAGTGTAAAGCAGAGTGCCTGGTTAAGACAGGCAGTAGGTGGTGGTGGTGGTGGTGGTGTGACCACACCAGTCCTCCCAAGAGTCCTCCTAGTACTTTGCTTGGTCCTCACAACAGACTTGTGAAGTTGGTATCATTATAGTCTCATTGTCGTCAAAGCCCTGGTGGCCTGGGCTGCTCCATAGGTTGGCCTTAAACCCTATGTTTCAGCCTTATGGCTCCTGCTCTGAGCAAAAGAGCCCATTGGTATTGATACAGTCCTTCTGGGGGTGAGCCCACCCTTGTCTGGGAAGCAGGTTCTGTTGCAGCCATGGCAGCAGAGCCTGGCAGGGGACGTGCTGTCCTCTATAACTTTTATACAGACTTATTTTCTTACCCACAGAGCCCTGGGAAACCTGCCTAGGCCACTGCCCAGGGGAGAGGGCAGCCACAGTCCTCATTAGAAGTTGCCAGGAACTGGGTGGCAGGTGCCAGAAGTGGTCTTCTGCAATCCTGAGGCCTCTTTGTGGGCTTGCTTCTGCCCCTTGTTCCCCTACCCTACAGACCCAAACAAGGGAAACTCAACCCCACACGAGCTTGGAGGGGTTTCTCATAGTTGGTGACTTATGGGGGGCCCAGGACTTGGCCCCTCCATCCATGTAACCCTCAAGAGCCTGAAATACTTCCCAGACAGGATCCAGTACCACCCTGCTGGCACCCAGTGAACACATCCATGGGTGGGGACTGTGCAGCTGGTGGAGGCTGAGGTGCATCCAGCCACACCCAGTTCTAGGTGCTGGGGACACAGAAAACAGCCTTCACCGCCATGGGCCCCCTGTCCTCATGGGGGAGTTGTAACTGTGAGGACATACGGGCTGTCAGGGAGAACAAGCCTTCAGAGGAAAGATTGCATGAGCTGGGATGAGGTGAGAGGTCACAGGTGCAACTGGCTGGGGGTGAGGTCTATGTGGAGAGCAGGGGGCACACGCCCAGGTGTGGCCACGCATGGAGTGAGTGCTTGGATCTGTGAGAGGGGAGGTCAGAGGGAGCAAGAGGCCAGTCACAGGGGATCTTCTGCTGTGAGCGCTCTGCCTTCTCCTCAGAATGAGACAGGAGGGACCCGTGAGGCTGAGTGGAATGATCTGATGTCCATTTAATAAGAGCCCTCTGCTGCTTGGAGAATGGGTGTCAGTGCAGCAAGGGCAGGCCTTTGGAGACCCTCCAGGAGGCCGTTGGACAGGGAGAGAGGATCTGGCACTGAGGGGAGAGGCAGGTGCTGCTCCAGAGTGAAGAAGGGTCCGGCAGAGTTGCTGCGGGTGGGAAACAGGCCATTGTGTCCTTGAGGAAGGACCTCAGGGTGTGGCCTCACAAGGGTTCCAACAGGAGGCAGGAGGGTCCTTCCCAGGAACAGGTTTTGTGCAGCCAGGAGCAAGTGGAGCCAGCTGGGGCCAAGTCCCACAAAAGCCTGGAGCCCATCAAGATGCCTGGGAGAGCAAAAGGCAGGAAGGGTGGGGCTGGCCCATCCCAACGGGCCCCTGTGTGACAGACCCTGGTTCCTAGATTTACCAGGGAGGGTAGCATCCCATAACAGATAACGCTTTAGTGTATCTGTAAGGCTGGTTGGGCAGGACAAGATGCCTGTGACATCTTGATGACAAAGACACAGGAATGCCCACAGAGGAGGAAAGTTTGTGGAAGGGGATGCCCAGCATAGCCAGGACTCGATGGAGTGGGTTTGGGGGACACTCCAGTTGGAGAGGGCTGCAAGGGCTAAGTGCACTGAGGGCCCCGGATCGCCAGAGTGGGGAACAGGCAGGTGAGGACAGGCAGACAGATGTAGAGGGAGCAGTATCAAACATTCAGACAAGGGTTCAGATTTGGGGTATCATAGAAGTAAAGATCCGTGTCAGAAGGAGCCTCTCACCTTGGAAATGCTGTGAGGCTTCTCCTAGGCCAGTTAGCTTATGGCCCAGCAGGTCATGTGGGGCTCCTTGTCCCACCCAGGTGGTGGTGAGAGGCCTCAAGCTGTCCTCACTCGTCCTTCCAGGACCCATGGGGCAGGTTCCTGTCCAGCTGACCACTGCTCTGCTTCTGCCGGCTTGCTCATTTGGGGCCTGGGGAGATGGGTAAAAATAAATTCCAGAATTATCTAAAATCAGTTGGCAAACTAGTAGCCAGATGGCATCAGTTCCTGTGCACTAGGGCTTAAACTATGTTGGATATGGAAAGGGTTGTATTAAAGTTTTAATTGAAGTGGAAAGCTGCCTTACCAGTGCCCAGAGTGAGTCGCGTTGCGACCGTGCCCTTTTGGTGTTTGGGAAGGGCTAGAGCCCCCATGTGTGCTGGTCAGCTATGCTCAGTGCCACAGTGAGTGGCCAGGCCAGAAGGACGATAGACACACAGTGGGGCGACTTGGCCAGGCCAGAAGGCCCCCAGCACTGTGGCTGCAGAGCTCCCCCATTCTTGGTCTTTGACACTTAGGATGGCCAAGCTTCTTCTAGGGTGGCAGCCCCTGAGTTGGATAGACCTGGCCTGAATGTCAGCACTGCCCCTCCTGCCTTTGTGGGGCATCTGCTGAACTCAAGCTTCATCTGTGTACAGTGAGGCCAGCCTGTGCTCCTCAGTGGGAGGGGAGGCGAGATCCTGCTGACACATGCAGAGCGGCTCAGGGACACCATGACCCTCTGTGACTTCCCCCCATGATACCACCTGCAGGCTAGTGGGAGGCAGGAGTCCACAGTTGTGAAGGCCACATGAGGATCAGCATGGGCAGGATCAGCCCAGCAACCCGGAGAGCGGGAGAGTCCTCCACCCACCTGGTAGTCCAGAAGCCAGAGTGCCTCCATAAGGCAGATGTGTCAGATGCCTGGCAGGTCCTGGCCTGGCCACAGGAGGGAGCATGTCCCTTGCTCTCTCCTCACTGGGCCCAGAGTTACTGGGACGTGCTGTATGTGCTATTGACCAGAGACAGGGCCAATTGCCTGGCCTAGAACCTCTAGGCATTTGGCCTCTCACTTTGCCTCCTCTGGGAGCCCAACAGCTACCCACCCAATGTCCAGCAGTTCTCACATCCCCATCTAGGAGGGAAGTGACCTGGAGGAGGCTGATAGTTTGCCAGGAGCCTCTGAAGGCTTGTCTGGGGTAGGGTCCTGGCTCTGCAGACTTCCAGGAACTCAAGAACCTGCCCAGACCACACACAGGATGGACAGAGGACCCAGACTGACTGACCTCACACCCTGATCCCCTGCCTTTGGGGAGCAGTGTGATTGTTGTCAGGATTAGGATTAGGAATAGCAAAAGCGATTAGAGTTTGTCCTTCCCCTGGGGTATAGCCGGGCAAAGGTTTCCAGGTCAGAGACTGTATCTGTCCCATGGGGCACCTGTTAAGATGAGCAGCAGCAGCTTCCCTTGGAGTTCACACAGCGTGGCCCCTGGCCTGGCTTCCCCTGGGTAGGCAGCCTTCACAGCCTCTTTCACCAGGCCAGAGCTATCATGAGGGAGCGTCCCCAGTGGGCAGGCAGGGCCTGGACTCTCCAACGCGAGGCCCACTTTCTGTCCTGACTTTAAGGCTTTTCACTCTGCTTTAGGAGCAGCAGGCTCCCCACCTTCCCCACGGAGGTAGAACCACACCATCTGGAGAACCTATACCCCAGAGCAGCCCCTCTGCATCTTGGGAGACACTCTTGGCCCTTTCACTAGCACCCTCTCCACAGGCCCGCAGTGAAGGGGTGGAAAAGGCAGGGCTGGGAGACTGGAACCTTGTCCACATTTTGAGACATTAAGTGACCTAATAGGTCACAGAATCAGGACTCTGTAGGAGTCCCACGGGGACACAAAGGGTCAGGAGGTTATAGGCCTGCCCCTGGGTGGGCAGTGAGGCAGCCCGTGTAGGGCCCAGACACTGGCTCTGGCTCCCAGCCAGACTCATTCCCCTCCCCTTGAATGATTCAGGACACAAGTGTGATGTGGGTAGGGGTTGGGTTTAGTCAAGCCTCCTGCACAGAGCTGGGCACAAGCTCCCTAGCCCCGGGCATAGTTGTTGCAGAGCCTTAGAGGAAATGTGACCATGTTTGGGCCTGGGCTGGGTCAAATGGGCCTTTCCTGGGTTCTGGGAGCCTCCCCCAACCCGTGCTGCCCCTCTGCTGGGCCCCAGGCCTAATCCAGCTTAATGAGCAAACATGGCCTAGCTCAGCATTCCAGGGCGGCAGGGCCAGGCCAGGCGCCTGCCTCTCCCCACAGCACGGCCAGGATGGGGTCTGGAGAGGGTCTGCAGTGGCAGAGGAGACCCTGGGATTTGGGCACAGATACCAGGTGGGTGCATCCAGGGTGGAAGGGGCAGGCAGGCTCTCAGCAGTCCACTGGGTGGCCAGGCAGCTCATTTGCTGTAAGTGACCCCCACCTGTGGCTGTGGCAAAGGCCCTGGGTCCAACCATGTGAGCCTCTCAGTATCAGGGTACAGCGGCCTCTTCCCTTTGACTGTGACACTTGGGCATCTGTATGTGCCCAGCCTAGCCACCTGTGGCCCAAATGAGGCCCATCTGTCCCAGGGGATCTGCACTGTGCTGGTCAGCCCTGTGAGCTGGTAGCTATAAGCTAGATAGAGGTTACACCTGGCCAGGTTGTCAGCCAGCAGTCTGATCACCTGAGTGTAGTCTTCAGTTGGGGTCAGAGGTGCCAGGAGGCAGCCCCTTGCTCCCAGGCAGCAGTAAAGATTTCACTTTACAAAATAAACCATGACCTTGCTAGTTCCACGCCCTGGGAGACATGCAGGCACAGGGACTCAATCCCAGCCCAGCACATACTTCCCTGTGACCTCAGGCAAGTCCTTTGGCTTCTCTGAGCCGCCTCCTCAAACACACACTTACTCTAAAAAAGGCTACTTCGGTGCTTGTGAGGCATGTGGTGTTACATGGGGAAGCTTCAGAATAAATAGGTGTGTTTGGGATTGAGCCAGGGAAAGGGCAAGAAGATGCAATACCTGGTGGGCTGCACAGGAGGGCTTGGGGAGGAGTGGACTCCCCTGGGCACCAGGCCTGGAGAGGCTATCGGCTCCTTGGACCTGGCGGGCAAAACAACCAACGCTCCATTTTCCCTTGGAGGAGAAAATGGCTATTTCTGAAGTATTTAGAGCCTATGGACAGTAAGGGGTGAGTTAAGGATCCTAATTCATCTTCAGTCTTTGCTTTTACTGCTGGGAAGGCCTTATGACCTCAGACATGGTAATTACTAACATGACCTATGGCTGCTGTTTATACTGCTGTTATGTAGCTCCTCTATATGTCTTGTTTTAAATGATATGAGGTATATAAAAGCAAAGCACCCGTCTATGTTAAACCCTACTGACTGATGATCATGGGGCTGCAGGGGGCTGGCAAGAAGTGATGGAGCCGTCATGACATGGCAGAGAAGGGGCAGTAGGGTACAGAGGCACAAAGCCCTGTTCAGCTGCTGGGTGGGGCCCATGGACCCGTAAATATCCAGAAGACTATGAAGCACCCGTGACCTCTTGTGATGCATGGCACAGCACTGGCCTCTTCACCTTCACTCCAAGATGGGCAAATGAGGGGACTGTGCCTTGTGTGGAGGTGACCTGGTTGCGTGGAATGAGCATGATCCTGGGGCCAGAGAGACCCAGGATCCCACAGTGGTCACCCCTTGTTGATCTGGGCAGCCCCTTCTCCGGGCTCTGAGTCTCAAAAGGTTGTGGGGGGAACAAGTGAAACTGGCAAGGGGCTTCCCAGAGGCACGGAACAGGGAGATGGACAAGGGCAATCTCCCCGACACAAGCTCCCTTTCTCACACGTACCCTATAAATGCCATGAGGCCAGCTTGGCAGGGCCTGGCCATCCTCCTGCACCACCAATAGCAGCACAGTAAATGGGTGGCAGGAACCAAGACTAGCTCAGAACTGGGGCGACACTGAGGACCATACAAGCAAGGGCAATGTGGGGACATGGGTCTTAAGGGCACGTGAGTCATGGAGCAAAAGATGGAAGGAGCTCTAGATTGAGGAACCAGGTTCCAGATCTGGCTCTGCTACCTCTTTGCTGTGTGCCACTGGAACCTCAGTTCCACTGTCTTGGAATGGGGTGGAGGTTTCTGTCCACCCACCTCATAGGGCTTCTGTAAGGGTCTAGAATGTTCCTGAGGCACCCACAGGGTTACCCTACCCAAATAACCCAGTAGCATAGAACCAGCAAAGAGGTGCCTTCTGGGTCAGTTATGGGGAGATTGTCATTCTGTTGTCAAGGTCCCCACCCTGAAGCTTATAGCAATGAGGAAAGGAGAGGCAGGGAGGCCACTATAGGACCAGGACAGTGAAGGCCTTGGCTCCAGGTCACAAGCCTGGGGGTAGCAGAGTCAGGTCTGGAGCCAGGACCCTCTCAGGACCACCATAGGGACTCCCAGGTGCATGGTAGCCAGTGACTACAGCTCCTCACCCACGGGGGAGCCTTACAGGTCCATAATTTGCAAGCTCAGAATAGCCCCAGATCTTCAACCATATTGGACACAGCCTCTCCTATCTTTAGTACCCTGTTAAGCACATAAAATAAAGCAATTTCTTTCCTTCCCTGAGACACCCTGTCCTCCCCACAACAACCTGCGGCAGGATACCTGTCAGTATAAATCCCTGCTTAGGTGTGGCCAAGCAGAGACCTGCATCCAGACCTTTCCAGAGGGTGGGGAAGACCTTGAACCTGAGGTTGGAGTGAATGTGCCTCTTCCTTGGAGCCCGCTGCCCCTGAGGAGGAGCTGCCAGGAACTTTTTTTTTTTTTTTGAGACAGAGTCTCAAGCTGTCACCCTGGATAGGGTACCATGGCATCACAGCTCATAGCAACCTCCAATTCCTGGGCTCAAGCGAGTCTCTTGCCTCTGCCTCCCAAGTAGCTGGGACTATAGGTGCCCGCCACAACGCCCGGCCATTTTTTTTTGGTTGCAGCCGTCATTGTTGTTTGGCGGGTCCTGGGGCTGGATTCGAACCCGCCAGCTCAGGTGTACGTGGCTGGTGCCTTAGCCAGTTGAGCCACAGGCGCCAAGCCAGCTGCCAGGAACTTAACCTCAGTTTTCCCATCTGTCAAGTGGGGGTTACCCCACTTTTCCTACCACAAGGATTTTGCTAGGTGAGCAGAGATGGGGCAGCTTGTGAGTGCAGGGTCTGTCAGACATTACTATCTTACTAAGAGGACACAGGCTCAGGGGCCAAGTGGCCTGTGCCAGCACGCAGGTCTCTGACTTCTAGTAGCCTATCCTTTTCCACCACACTTCACTGGTTTCCTTGGGCAGGTCACACTGTATCTTCAGGCCCCATTTCTACATCTTCAAAATGAGGAGGGGCATCCATGCCCTGCCCACCCCATATGGGTGCCTGGGGACAGTCAGTGGAGTGAAGGTGCTGGAGAGAAGGGCTTATTAGAGGAATGCTCTCCCTGGGGCCAGCTGAGTAGGCAGTACTCTGGAGCCCCAGGCTGGGGGACCTTTCAGTCAAGCCAAACTGACTGCCAGGACTCAGGCCCTCCCTGTGTGGTGGGTGAACCAGGTGAGCCCAGGCAGTGTGCCTGGAATATGGCCAGTTCTCAGGAGGCCCAGAACACAAACCTGCTCACCCCCACCATCATCGTCCCAGTCCCCTGGCAAGCACCACTCAGCCAGCAGACATTCTGGAGCACCTGCTAATTTGTGGGGATTCCATGGAAGGAAGTTACAGTGAAGAAAAACAGGCGTAATCACTACAGAAAGTAAAGAAACTGGCAAGTGCCTGGGGCCTAACTGAGGCCAGGGGCCAGGTGTTTCCTGGGGAAACAATAAGAGAGGTCTGAAAACAGTGGGAGTTGGTGGTAGAAGGCCTAAGCATCTATGGCAAATGTGGATGGAGCACACAAGAGTGGGTCTGTCCCATGCACCACATTACCGCCCCACGTCCCCTGACAGCCCATCAAGAGAGCGCTGCTTTGTCCCTGTGTCACAGAAAAGGGCCTGTGTGCCTGTCTCCCTCCAGGATAACATGTCTCTGACCTGGGTCAGACAATGTGTGATGTGTGGAGCCCAGCAGGCGTTCCAGGGCGGCTAGTCCTTGAAGGGGTAGGAAGAGAGTGCAGGGAAGCAACAGCCAGACCCTGACGGAGCTGTGGGCTGAAGAGGTGGGTCCCTTCGTATTAAGTTAAAGGTGTCCAGACAGGGCAAATCCAGAGGTCCCTGGATTGGGCTTTACTGCCCTCCATGGACAGCTGAGGCCTGCGCATTCCTCTCCACTGTAATGACAAGCAGAATGTCTGACCCCTACCTTGTAAGAACATGATGGAACCACCTATATACCAAGGAAGCTGAAAAGAATCTGGATGTCATAGTAGGTCACAAGCATGAAGGGGAACCTTACAAGCAGAGTTATATGATACACACTGTGAGGTAACTTGGTGGAAAGTTCCAGTCTCAGCTCTTCCAGATAAGACCTGTTACCTCTTTGAGCTGGACAATACAACAGAGTATGACTTTCCTTTCTTCTGTGCCAAAGCCAGGGACTAGACTGAGCCGCCAGGGGTGTCTAGGGTTCCAGTTTACTCAGGGGTCAGTGACAAATCTGAGGCCCAGCCATGATGAGCAAAGATGCAGCAGCATCCTCCTGCTCCAGGGAGGCTGTGCTGAGGAGGCAGTGTGTAGACCAGTGCCACTCCAGGTGTGGTGCTCTCCCAATGGCATCCTGACTGGGGGAAGCTGACCAGGGTGGGTGCCAGGGTTCACATCCACACAGAGGCCAAAGGGGCAGCAAGCATGTGTCTGACCACCCCGGCAGAAGGAGGGGAGACTAGACAGTGCTCCCAGGGCCCTCATCCCTGCCCCTGCCAATGGACAGGCAAAGGTGTGGTGGGTAGGTGCAGACAGGCACATGCTGGAGGCCTGGGGCTCACACACCCGTTCCCCCTCACCAGGCCTGCAGGGATTTCCTGGAACTAGCAGAGACACACAGCCGGAAATGGCAGCGGGCGCTGCAGTATGAGCAGGAGCAGCGCGTCCACCTGGAGGAAACCATTGAGCAGTTAGCCAAGCAGCACAACAGCCTCGAGCGGGCCTTCCGCATTGCTCCCGGCCGGCCCAGCAACCCTTCCAAGAGCTTCAGTGAGGGTGAGTGGATGTGGGCTGGCCAGTGGGTTGGGTCTGTCCCTCAGCCCTCAGACTCTCACTTGGCCCCTGGTGCCCCCATACATACCTCTTAATGTGTCCATGTGGGCTCATGTCTGGGCAGCTCTTGGCCTGCCTCTCCATGGCTTCCTATGTCCCATCCCCATCACTGACTGACAGCACTCTCCCTGTACTACGTTTAGATTCTCAAAAGAAATGTAACTGAGCACAGCTGTCACCACCCATCTAACCTCAGGCAGGGGGTCCATCAAAAAGGGCAGCTGGCCACAGACTGAGCCAGGTACTGAGAGGTCGGGAAGGCTTCCGAGAGAGGCCTTGAGCAGTGACTACGATGAAAGGAAAAAGGAGCAAGGGCAGCACAGTGCAGGGTGCAAGGGGGGTGGGGGGAGGAGGGACAGAGGAGGAAAGCCCTTGGCTCTGGACTTCTTCTGGGAGGCGGGAGAGGCCTTTCTGAAATTGTGAACTAAGGCAGCAGCTCTACATGTGTCTCTAGGAAGCCTCTTGACTACCAAAGGAGAGGACAGTGAGGAAGATGAAGATACCGAGTACTTCGATGCCATGGAAGACTCCACATCCTTCATCACTGTGATCACAGAGCCCAAGGAGGACAGGTGTGCCTCTCCCCAGGCGGGGACAGCTTCAGTCAGGAGGAGCTCCCGCAGGGGCAGCCTCTCCCACCTTGTTCTTAGGCTCCATCTGCTTTCTCTCTACCAGTTATGTATACTTGGGGGATTCCTTTTTTAAAATCTTTCTCCAGATAGGATTTTTGTTTAGATTCTTTTCTTCCTCAAATCAAAAATGCCCTTGTAAAGTTTACAGGACAATTTTAACTGAAAAAGACAATGGAGAACAGGGCATTGGCTAGATCCAGTTCCAACTTGGAGGTGGGGCAGAGGCTGGGCCCCACAGGCTGTGGTCTGAAGACCCCAGATCACTCATTCTTGCTTCAGAGTTGCAATGGGTCTCAACGGCTTCCTCCACTGTGTCAGGAGTGATGGATGGAAGGAAGTTTCTCATTTGCTATTTCCAAACCTTTGTTTGATTTTTCTTAAAAGCTTACTTTTTCAGGAGGTTTTAAACACAGTCACTTGAGACTTAACAATGGGGATACACTCCGAGAAATGCCGCAGCAGATGATTTCATCATGGTGGGAACGTCACAGGGTGCACGTCCACACACACGGCTAGCCTGGCCTTCCACACACCAGACCAGGGGGTAGCGCTGCAAACTTGTATAGCATGTGACTGTACAGAATACTGCAGCCAGTTGTAACACAATGGCAAATGTATACATATCTAAATACTGAAAAGGCACAGTGAAAATAGTATGATAATCCTAAGGGACCACTGTCTCATATGCCATCATTAACTAAAACATCCCTATGTGGTGCACAACTATACACACAGAACACACAGTAGTGACCAAGGCATACACTTACTAGCAGCGAAAACAACGTTGTTGGGAGCCACAGGAAATGCCCATGCCACTGCACATCCCTATGCAGGGGAAGAGCATGAGACAGGCTGGGTGCAAACGGCTACTCCTTTTTCACTTGGAACTGTGTCCTCCCACGTGTTCCATCATTTCCCTGTCCCAGTGTCTTCCAGGGAAAGCGCTGTTGAACTCCTTCCCATCCTTCAGGGAGTTTTCAATCCCATCAGCAGCTCACAATCATTTTCTATTTCCTAGGGACATTGTTAAATTACTCTCAAAGTTAGCATGGCTCAGCTGCTCTGAACTAACTTCCTCTGCATCACTAGCAGTGTTACCGTCTCAACTCTGTAGCCACGAAGATCTTGCTTGGGTTTCCGCAGCTCTGCCCACCCTTCATGGGCCTAGAGCTCCCAGACCTGGGCTCTGTATTGACCAGGTGCTTCTTCCCATGCCCAGAGGTTCTGACTGCTTCTGCCCTGCCAACCTGAGTTACCTCTTCCATAGAGCCTTGGGTCGCCACAGGCATGACGCCCCCTGCTGCTGTGGCCAACCATCCCCACCACAAGTACCCATGGGCCCTTGGAGGCTTCAGACCCCTCCTCCCGCTCTTCAGGAGCCCCAGTCTAGTGTGCAAGTCGGAGGAGCAGCCATCAAGGACATGTGGGTACACAGGAGGTCTGTGACAGAAAGGGCTCCATGAGGCTCTCCCAAAGGTGGTGTCCACCCCCAGCTTCATCTTGGGTCTGAGTCAGCCAGCCCAGGAGGCACAGGGTGCAGGGACCCCTTCCAAGGGGGTTGCTTTCATAAGGGACATCAGCAGGTGGGCACTTCCCCAAATTGCTGCGCTGGGCCCGTCAGTCCCCACCTTCAGTGTCCCAAATTGGAGATTCCCCCATTAGAAGCAACATCGAGTGGATGCCTTCAGCCTTCACTGAGGCCTCTGGAGAGAATGTGGGGCTAGCTCCCAAGGCCTCGGGATTTGTCAGTAACTTGCCTCATGTTTGTGTGTACTACAGAAAAGCTGAAAGTGGAACCGGGTCAGGCTCTGTGGACTGGGCCTCATCAGACAACATAAATGAGGTAGGTGTACCTCATTTATGAATTAACAAGAGGCTCTTGCTTGGGGCCAGGCTCCAGGTGGCTGAGGAAAACAGGCCAGCACCAAGAGCTGGGGGCCACCAGATAGCCCTGCACTCTGACTACCTTTAGGTCCCTGATCTGCCCCCCATTCAGAGTTCAGGCAGAGCTGGCCTGCCCTCCTGGCCAGCAGTGTGCTAGAGGCCCGTCTGGTGCTCACCCTCAGGGGGTCAGAGGGCAGGGCAGGGACCTGGAGGCTGAGGGAGAGCTCTGGCCTCCACTGATGGGCATGCCCTGCTTCTCTGGCAGGTGCTAGATGGTGCCTCACTTATACCCAAGGGTTCATCCAAGGTCAAGAGAAGAGTCCGTATCCCCAACAAGCCCAACTACAGCCTTAACCTCTGGAGCATCATGAAGAACTGCATCGGCCGGGAGCTCTCCAGGATCCCCATGCCGGTAGGCGCTGGGGCAGGGTAGCCTCAGTGGGTCTTCTGGGGCCATTTTCCTGTCTGTGGACAAGAATCAATGGCCTGTGTGAAGTACACCAGCCCTGGGGTATTATTTTCTTAATGTCATGGGATGAGCCTGTAATTATTTAATCCTGTTTGTTAGTGTTGTCCAATTGCCAGAAAAGCAGGGTCTTCAGGCTGTAGGGGAAGGAGCTGGGAGGGGTTAGCCCAGAGACGTGGGGAACCCAGAGCACCTCTGAACCTGATGGGGCTCAGAGTCTTGGCTGCTCCAATTCCATAGAAGAGGAGTAGCAGGATTGGGCTATGAAGCAGGGGCTAGGTGCTCCTTTATGCTGGGACCCATTACTGGTATCTTCCCCCATGAAGCAGAGGCTCAGCAGGGTCACACAGCAGGCCAAGGGCAGAGCTCAGACTCTTGTGCCACCAGACTGTGGTAGCATCTCCACCAAGGAAGGACTCCAGGCCAACTGGTTTCACTGTGTGACCCAGAACAAGTCCCTTTACATTTCTGGTCTCTGTGTCCACATTGCACTGGGGAGAAACACAGGGCCCCTTTCACAGCCTCTGAGAGGAGATAACACAGGGAAGATTCTCAGCCAGTGCCATCACGGGGAGCATGACACTGACCTGAGACCCAGACGGAGGCTCTAAGCATCACCCATCCTGCACCAGCCCCTCCATGGGGAACCTGTATCACAGCGGGCATGTGAGGAAGACCCACTTCCTGCACTCATGGATTCATTTGTTCATTCACTCATTTAATCTGATTCCTATGATTCAGCACTGAACATGTAACTGTGGGTGAGTCAGAAACCCTGGCCTTTATGGGGTGTCCCTCCTCACAGGGGAGAGTGACCGTGATCATATGTGGGTTACCATGTAAGTTTTCAGACAGACTGTGTTATGGTCCACTATTTCACTTTCAAGAAACTCGGCATCCTATCTGATTCACTTGTGCAAGTTTCAGCTTGCTCAGCTTATCAGTATTGCTGGGAGGGCTTCATTTGTTTCTGTCTGTACAGATTTTACATTTCTTGATTTTTGTGGATTTTTTTGTTTTTTTGAGACAGAATCTCACTTTGCCACTCTTGGTAGGGTGCCATGGCGTCATAGCTTACAGCAACCCCAAACTCTTGGGCTGAAGCGATTCTCTCACCTCAGCCTCCCAAGTAGCTGGGACTACAGGTGCCTGCTACAACACCTAGCTATTTTTTTTTTAGAGACTGGGTCTTGCTCTTTTTCAAGCTGGTCTCAAACTCAATGAGTTCAGTGAGCTTGGATGAACTCAAGCAATCCACCTGTCTTGGCCTCCCAGAGTGCTAGGATTATAATCGTGAGCCACTGTGCCCAGCCCTGATTTTCGTATATCTTAAAATGTTCATAATGACCCGGCATGCCAGAAGGTGAGGAAGTCTAGGGAGGAATCTAAGGCAGGAGGTGCCAAGGAAGTGACAGGATGTTGAGGGGTGATGCTGCAGTATTGGTCATAGTCATTCAAGGAACCTCACTATGACGGTGTCGTCTGAGCAGGGATGACTGTGAACACCTGAGGAAAGCCAGGGTGCTGTGCCAAGCCAGGTGCTGGCTCCTGCCTGACCACCCAGCCACCCACCCTCAGGTGAACTTCAATGAGCCCCTGTCCATGCTCCAGCGGCTGACTGAGGACCTGGAGTACCACCACCTGCTGGACAAGGCCGTGCACTGCACCAGCTCCGTAGAGCAGATGTGCCTGGTGGCTGCCTTCTCTGTGTCCTCCTACTCCACCACCGTGCACCGCATTGCCAAGCCCTTCAACCCCATGCTGGGGGAGACCTTCGAGCTGGACCGCCTTGATGACATGGGTCTGCGCTCCCTCTGCGAGCAGGTGAGTCAGCCAGCCTGGTGCCAGGCAGCCCACTCACACCTTGGCCAAGCTCCTGCCAAGCCCAGGGTCAGAGCAAGGCAAATGGGATGTGACCTCTAACCCTGACTGCCTATGCCCAAGGGGCTATTATGCTGAGGTTTCGCTCGGGGGCAGGGCCTCCATAGCAGGGGGATGGAAGAGAGCCTGGTGAGGACAGAACTGGGTCTTATATGTGGGGAAGAGGATGACACAGCTCCTGGCCAACAAATCACGAAGCATAAGTGGGAAGACATCAGCAGGCCTATGGGGGAGTCTACGCAGGCTGAAGCATGGGGTCATCACTAAACTAAATGGCAGCAGGCAGGGGGAACCTGGGCCATGCACCTCAGGATGGACTCTGGCCCCCACCCCCAACCTTCTGCACCCCTTCCCTGAGAAGACGAGCCAAGACCCAAACCCAGCAGGCTGGGAGCCTCGGCCCATTATGGGAAAAGAGGCAAATCTTTGGTACCCATATGACTCTGGCTCCTGGGATGAGCACAGGAGGTCAAGAAGTCACCATCTCCAGCCAGCTAAAGGTTCTGGCTGCTGTGAGGACCTGTTAGAAGTGGTTGTAGTGACCCAGGCAAGGGTGTGTGTGTTACCCAGACCCTGAGGGTGGGAGAAGCCAGAGCCAGCAGGTTTGTTGACACTTCATGTGGCTGATGTGGGGCAGTCAGGGTAACCCCAGGGTCCTCAGCCTAAACCACTGAGGAAACAGCTCTCTCCATTCAGCATGTGCTAAGTGCTTCCACCTGCCAGGACTGTTCAGACCTGAGGGTATGGCTGGGAAATGAACAGATAGAGCTCTTGTTCCCACAGGCCTGGAGGGCTAGGACAGGTACCCTAGATGCTTCTGGCTGTTTTAGAAAGGGGTTGGTCAGTTTGGCTGGCACGGAGAGTGAGGGGAGGAGAGGACACGCAGGTGTAGGGAAGCAGCAGAGGACTCTAGCTTCACTCTGTGTGGGAGGCCTGATCCTGACCTGGGGGGACCCTGCCAGCTGCAGTGGGCAGGGTGGGCAGGGAGACAGGGGTAGGCATAGTAGAAGGGGCGGATGCTGGGCACTTTGTAGAAAGTGTAGACAGCCTTTGCTTGGGATTAGATAGGGGTTTGAGAAACAGCATCAGGGAGACTCCAAAGAAGTCGCTGGAGGCTGGTCCTGTAATCAAAGCATGGAGGAGGCAGAGTTCCAGGGCCAACCTGTTTGGTCACATCTCTGTGTTTGATTGTCCCTGGGGACTTACCGAGGCAACAGCTGAGCTCCCGGACAGTTCACTTATCTCCTGGAGCAGGTGCCAGGTTGAGCTTGCACTTCTGAGGTACAGGAAGCAGGTGGGGGTACCTCTTGTGCAGACGGGGGACTCGTGATGGGGCGGCAGGAGCCCAGCTCTGCCTGGTCAGGTTGAGCCTGTCTGAGGGGAGGCGTCCAGGAGCACCAGGAAGCCAACAGGCTATGGCTAGTGCCCTAGGAAGTAAAGTAGGCTGGGGAGAGGAGCATCTGGGGCCTTGCAGCCACAGCGGTCATAGGATGAGGAAGAACAGACAACGGAGACAGGCAGGCAGGAGAGCACTCGTTAAGGGGGTCCTTTGCACAACTGCAGCGCCCTGTACAGTGAGGGCAGGGCAGGCTGCCACTCCCTGGCTGGGCAAGTGGTGCCTGGGCCTATGTGCTACAGATGCTCACATCCTTGGTCTGGTCTCAGGTAAGCCACCATCCCCCAGCAGCTGCACACTATGTGTTCTCCAAGCATGGCTGGAGCCTCTGGCAGGAAATTACCATCTCCAGCAAGTTCCGGGGAAAATACATCTCCATCATGCCACTGGGTAAGCTGGGACCCTGTGCCTTCCTGGGACAGAAAGATACTCTGCTTAAGCAGGACTGTGTCAGTGCAAAAGCTGGCTTGGGGCCTCCAGGAGAGACCACCCTGCAAGTCTGCTGCCCTCCCCTGATGGGCCTCCTGCTGGTGCCTGGCCCCACCCCCAGCTTGCATGAAGACTCCTATTTCTCAAGACACTGGCCTATAGATAGGCAGGCTAGAGCCCCAAATGGGGGAGAAGGGGGCTGTCATAACCTCTGACCTGTACGGGCCTCCAGGTGCCATCCACTTAGAATTCCAAGCCAGCGGGAATCACTACGTGTGGAGAAAGAGCACCTCCACTGTGCACAACATCATCGTGGGCAAGCTCTGGATTGACCAGGTCAGGGGTGCCCAGGGGGGTGGGGTGTATGGCCTGAAGATTGGCTGCTAACCACGACCCTCTCTTGCCAGTCAGGGGACATTGAGATTGTGAACCATAAAACCAATGACCGGTGCCAGATGAAGTTCCTGCCCTACAGCTACTTCTCCAAAGAGGCAGCCCGAAAGGTAAGCAAGGACACCTTCAGAAGTTCAGGGGGTCCAAAGCAGCACATGCATCTAGACTGCTCCCATCAATGTCCACAGGTATCAGGAGTGGTGAGTGACAGCCAGGGCAAGGCCCAGTACGTGCTATCAGGCTCGTGGGATGAACAGATAGAGTGCGCCAAGATCGTGCAAAGCAGCCCCAGTAGCCCCAGCTCTGACGGGAAGCAGAAGACAGTGTACCAGACCCTGCCCGCCAAGCTGCTGTGGAAGAAGTACCCACTACCGTGAGTAAGCGCCTCTGCAGACTACAGGACAGGGGTCAAGGGAGAGGGTGAGGGACAGAGGCCAGGAAGCAGTAAACAGGCAGAAGACCCCCACTTGGCCAAACAGGAAGCAAGTGACAGGCACAGGAGGTCGGGGGTGGGAAGATGGTCCACACATGGACAAAGAACAATATTATGCAGTTGACATCCCAGCATGGAAGCCAGACACCTAACAGTAAATAAGTATGAAATTATCAGGTAGTAGCAAATACTACTTTAAACAAGAAACTTTAAACAAGGTGATGAGACCAAGTTCTTCCTAAAACAAAACTTAAAAATAACTAAGAAATAGAAAGTTATTTATACAAAATGGCACAGAAGATTCCAAAAAGAACAAAAGAGAAATTCTACAAATAAAAATAAAATAAGTAAAATTGAGAACTCCATGCAACAGTTCAATAAAATCTGTCACTTGGAGCAGCACCTGTGGCTCAAAGGAATAGGGCACCAGCCCCATATGCCAGAGGTGGCAGGTTCAAACCCAGCCCCAGCCAAAAACTACAAAAAAAAAACAAACCTGTCACCTGAAAATGGGTCAGAAGAAATTATCAAACTGCAGCATAAAGAGACAAAAACTGGAATAGACAAGAAGCTAGAGTGAGAAGACCTATCACTTAGTGGTAAAGAGCAAGGTCCCTGAAACAGGCTCACCAACATCCCATTGGAGCTTTTTAGTATGCAAGAATCTCCCTAGACCTCCTGCAATGGAATCTGCATTTTCAATAAGATCCTCAGGGCATTTCTGTGCACCACATGTTTGAGAACAGAGTCTGATATACTTCTGCTCAGAGGCCCAGAAAGAAAAAGAGACAATATCTGAAGAGAAAATGGAGAAGTTTCTATACCTAAATCTATACAGTGAAGAGGAAATATTAAGTAGTAAATTTTTTGTTGTTGTTTTTGAGATAGTCTTTGTTACCCTGGAGAGAGTGCCGTGGCATAAACCTCAAACATCCACCTCATCACAGCAACCTCAAACTCTTTGGCTTGAGCAATCCTCTTGCCTCAGCCTCTTGAGTAGCTGGGACTACAAGCATGTGCCACTATGCCGGCTTGTTTTTTTATTTTGGTTTGGTTTGATTTGTTTCTTTCTATTTTAGTAGAGATAGAGTCTTGCTCTTGCTCAGCCTGCTCTGGAACTCTGGATCTCAAGCAATCCACCTGCCTTGGCCTCCCAGAGTGCTAGGATTACAGGCATGAGCTACCACACCCAATCAAGAGGCCAGATTTTTAAAAGACATTACTTTCTGAAGAATAGCAGACTGACAGCTGTCTCCTCATCAACAATGATGGGAGCTTGAAGACAGTCAGATGATGTCTTTCATGTACCAAAAAACTCACTGCTGGCAAAGAATTACATTCCCAGTGAAACCATCTTTAAAGAAGGAAACTGAAATAAAGACATTTTCTGGCAAATAACTCAGTTTACCACCAGCAGACCTGCTATAAAGGATATCTCTTAAGCAAAAGGAACATGATCCCAGATGGAAGATCCAAAATGTATATGAATGAATGAATAAACAAAAGTAGTAATTCCTGTGGGGTTTACAATTTTATTCCTCATCTACATAAGTCAGATGAGGAATAAATAGAGGGAAACTATTCAAAGGCCCTGGAGCTACCGAGGAAGAGGAGAAGGGTCATGACACACATAAGCTAAATCCAGGTCCGCCTGAAAAAGAACAAAAAAACAGACAAACATTAACTTTTATATTTAAAGACTAAGTCTTACTCTGTTGCCTAAACTAGAGTTCCATGTTATCAGCCTAGCTCACAGCAACCTCAAACTCCTGGGCTAAAGCGATTCTCCTGCCTCAGCCTCCCAAGTAGTTGGGACTACAGGTGTCCACCACGTTGCCCAACTAGTTTTTCTATTTTTAGTAAAGATGGGGTCTAACTTTTGTTCAGGCTGGTCTTAAACTCCTGAGCTCAAGGGATCTTCCTGCCTGGGCCTCCCAGAGTGTTAGGTTGAGCCACTGCACCCAACCCAGATTAACTTTTGATTATATGAAATACCTATATTGTGATTTCTAGGTAACTCCTAAAATAATACATTTAATTGGAATCCCAATCCCAGAAGGAGAAGAAATTTTTTTAAATGGGGAAGAGGGAAAAATAGTTAAAGAAATAGTAAAGATACATTTCCCAGATGGAAGATCTAAGATGTATATGAATGAAGAACAAAACTGTATGACCCTAAATGTACATTGAATAACAAGGAATAAATTCCTGTGGGGTTTAAAATTTTTTTAAGATGAAAGACATTGGATTAAAAGGGCCTATAGAATGCTAAAGACAAGAAATATAGAAAAATATTCTTCTAGACCACAGTACAGTCAAAATTAAGACTACCAAAGAGAAAATTCTAAAGATTCCAGAGAGGAAAAAACATTTTCAGTGAAGGATGAAGAATTAGATTGACATCAAATTTTAAAATGATTTTTAAAATCCCCACACATTTAGAATTTATTTAAGAGATAGAGTCTCATTCTGTCACCCATTCTTTGCAGTGGTGTGATCATAGTTTACTGCAACCTCAAATTCCTTGGGCTGAAGTGATCCTCCTGCCTTAGCCTCCTAAACAGTTGGGACTACAGGCACCTACTATACGGTAGTAATGCCCTGGGTCATTTTTTTTTTTTTTTTGCAGTTTTTGGCTGGGGCTGGGTTTGAACCCGCCACCTCTGGCATATAGGGCTGGTGACCTACTCCTTTGAGCCATAGGAGCCACCCAATGCCTGGGTAATTTTATTGATTTATTTATTTAGAGAAGTTTTGCTGTCACCCAGGCTGGTATTGAACTCCTGGCTTCAAGTCATACTACCACTTCACTCTCCCTGAGATTAAAGGCATGAGCTCCCATGCCTTTAGTAACTCAATAACTTAAAAACCTTTAAGTTACTACACAATTCAGGGGTTAACTATATTAGAATGGAAATTTTAAAATATGTAGAGCTTGACTCGGCGCCTGTGGCTCAATGGGCTAAGACACCAACCACGTACACCTGAGCTGGCGGGTTCAAATCCAGCCCAGGCCTGCCAAACAACAATGACAGCTGCAACCAAAAAATGGCTGGGTGTTGTGGCGGGCGCCTGTAGTCCCAGCTACTTGGGAGGCGGAGGCAGGAGACTCGCTTGAGCCCAGGAATTGGAGGTTGCTGTGAGCTGTGATGCCACAGCACTCTATCCAGGGTGACAG